>JAZHYW010012729.1:0-35434 GCA_037355805.1 Ixodes ricinus | reverse complement strand
ACGCGCGATGGCGAGCGAGCTTGTGCGTGGCCGAGTGGTTACCGCGCTTGACTGTCGCGCGGAAGTTGTAGGTTCGATTCCGGTACCCGGACTGTCCTTTTTTTATTCATTCTTTCAACTTGGCGTTCTCGTAAGTTCGAGAACATTCTCGTCTGATCGAGTTCCAAATGTTCATACGCACAGAAAGTTCTACGCCGAAGGTTCCAAAGACCCTCGAGGGTACATAAGGGGGACTCCCCTGGCGAGCGGAGTCAGTCTCGCTCCATCGTTCGATCTTCTGTTTCCTTTTTTGTTTTGGGCACAATTTCGCTCCATAAAATGTTTAGTTTTTTTCGGTGTTCTTCGACTCATAAATTGTCATTTCGTGACAATATTAACAAAGATCGAGAAGCATGAAATGTGTTGAGCGCCATGGTGTAGAATTTTAGCTGTGTTTGTGTCGCCATGGCCTTGCCTACGAGACTCTGGACACGCAAGGCTCTGTTCCTGCCATTCTCGTTTGTGGGGAGAGCTCGGGGATATTTCAGGGGTATGGTGGCGTTGAAATAGGGCTAAAGATCCCCATAATTAAGCTTGCTTGGCTACCTGCCCGGACAAAAAGCCGCGTGTTTGCCCGAATTAGAGTATTTTCAGATGGTAACGTTTTGGAGTCTGGTCGGTCTGGTTGCGCACTTCGGCGAAGGAAGCGGGCTGCAGGAGGTGACCCACTCAAAGTAGACGACTGCCACCCGAAACGCATTCATGTCTAGGGCTTAAAACTTAACGCCGGGGTAACCAGGTATAGCTTGCTGTCATCGGCATCATCGGCGCTCATGATGATGACCTATAGCTCCTTCGGCTGGGCAAACCAGCGTTGGAAAGGGACAGAGGAAAGCGTATGCATGCGAAGAACGTCCGAGGCTATGGCCCCGCTCACATCCGTCTTTCTCGTTAACCACACACGACGTACGAGGAGTGTGCGCTCATAACACTTTACGACCACCGATCTTTGTCAGCATAATGAAGTTTGCGCAATTTTTTTATAAAATTCCGCTGAGCGATGGTGCTTGTCTCACATCTGCACTCTCACCAGTTGTCCTTCGAACTGCTGCGCCGCTTAGCTTAGCTAATACGCACTTGGTCGCGAGCTCAGTTCCTGTCGGGTGTGTCCGCATGTTCGTTTCATTTGGTCCTTATTGACTCATGTACTTTATATATCCCCTCACTCTTTAAGGTTCGAACTAACCCTGGAGTATAACGGCAGAAACAAGGTTGGGCCATGACGGGTTTTTGATAGAATAGACTTTTTCCGAAATTTATTCGGGCCACTCTGATCACTATCATCATCTGTGGAATGGCATATGTGTGGTAATTGGTGTCCTTGTGTTTACTGATGATGGAAGAGGTTGAAGATGCTACGAAGCGGATGATACGAGACCTATACATTCGAGACGTAGGTATGATGCGAAGCAGGAATTGAATACAAGATTTCCATCAGTAACCATTTATATCTTGGGTTTATTCAATCTGTTGTGGGCAGATAATCGGCTTTAAAATCTCTTTATGTATGCATTTGTTTCTTCAAGGCGTAAACGTGTGTCGGTGCTTCGTCCTTACAGGTAGTGTATTTTAATTGCAAGTAAAATTATATTGTAAAAACACACATTCTCGACTGTTCATGACTAGACTAAGTGATGGAGCTCCGTTAGAATACAGCAGACAGTATGTCAACTACGGCCATCAGTACGGTAAAATGTAAACTACTATTTAAGCAGGCAGAGGGCACTGAATTTCTAAAGGGGTATAAAGGTCTTATAAAACACATTTTGTGTTTAAATATTAAACGTCATTCATTGAAATAAAACATAAGGCGGAGGTATTTGTAGCAAGGACGTCGAGTAAATGTTTAAATACACGCTCACACCATTGTGCTGACGACCGACTTTTTTACCTCTGGCGACGAGGTAACACTTGTACGCTGGCACCATCTACGAGAAGTTACCATACAATGTTAATTAACCTAAGCAAGATTTTTAAGCATTTTCCAGATGAAATGTACGTACTATTTGTGAGAGATGATCACTAATTACATTGTCAAACGTTTTTCGGGCGTATAAAACGAAATGGTACGATAAGATATGATCTATACGGGAATCCTTAGTGATAAACACCAACCCGATAGATGGTGCCTTGTTATAAAAGATCACAAAAGAATGTAACGAACTCTAGCGGAAGCTGTGGCTAGTGTATGAACGAGCCTCAACAGAACTATATTTATGATTTGTGTGCCGTAAATACACTCGTTATTCGACAGCTAGGAACGTCTTTTGTTACAAACGTCGGGTTATTTTTCGTCAGTTATTCGCACATGTGTTGTACCCTCTGCTATTGAGATTTGACGAAACGATGTGGCTCTAAACTGGGAGAAACCTCTTGGAAGAGGTAGGCTTCACGGACACTTACTGGGTGTAAAAGTCGTTGCGGTTGCTGTCCCCTCTGCAGTTGTTGCTGCAGTTGTTGCCTTTGTAGTCGGCATTGTAGGAGGCTTTGGAGTGTTTGTTGTAGTTTCTGTCTCTGTAGTTGGCTTTGTAGTCGGCATTGGAGATGTTGTAGATTTGGCTGTCCAGGGTGTAATAGCATTTGCCGCTATTGTTATTTTAGTATTCGGCTTTTTAGGTTTCCTTGTAGTTGCTGTCTCTGTAGTTGGCTTTGTATTCGGCATTAGAGATGTTGTAGATTTGCCTGTCCAGGGTGTTATACCATTTGCCGCTATTGTTATTTTGGTATTCGGCTTTGCAGGCTTCCTTGTAGTCATTGTATTAGATGTTTCGCTTAATGTACTCGTAGTATTTATCGAAACAACCGCTGTTTCAGCTTTTGTATTGCTTGGTGTCTCTTTGTCAACGGTTGAATTGCTTGGTGTTAATGTTTCAACGGTTGTATTACTTAGTGTTCCTGTTCTTATTGTTGACTTGGCTGCTGTTGCAATTGCGCTTGTCGTTGACGGGCTCGCTTTTGCTGTTGTTGCTGTGGGTTGGGGAAAAAAGCATACGTTCTGAACAAATGTACTACATTCTAAGGATATCGCCAAAAGTATATCGCCATAGCACACACCGTCTGATCATTTGCACTCACTGGCTGAACCAATCAGGAGCCAATGCTGCCTGACTGGTGAAGGCGAGCGGGTTGAACATTAATACCATAAAATTGAAAGAATAAAACACGGAAGTGGTTGTCCTGTGCTTGTCCTCCGTGTTTTATTCTTTCAATTTTATGTATGGAATGCTGCCTGACTTCGCGCTTTTTCGGTGCTTCATTATTTTAACCGCTGAAAACATCACTCAGAAACGAGGAGCACCGTGACGACTCCCTTCTGCCGCTACTTTATTGCTTTTATGGGATTGTGCGTCGGCCCTGGTAGGGCTTTGAGCTCTAGAGACGATGACAGCTTAATAGTTCAGAGGGGGCACCACCCACTTTTTAAAATTCAGCAGAGCGAATGCCAGAGAGGAGGTCGCCTCATCTCTAGCGTTGACTCTGCTACAGTGGAAAGAAGTGGGAGGAGGCCTCCACTGAATTCTTCACCTATCACCGACTATAAACTCGTCATGCGCAAAGTTGGAGGCGAAAGTTCGCGGAGCACTCCGACTGGGTTTCGTTGACAAAAGTGGGGCATCATCGTCGCGAGCGACCAAAGGTGCGCTTCATAAACTTTGGCCCTAGCTTTGCGTTTGACGAGTCCAGGTCACAATGGAAGAAGAGGAAGGTGGATGAACGGTGCCGCCTATCTCTGGAACAGGTGTGCCGAAGCTTTGCTCGCATCTCTGACAAAATACTTGTGACGCGGAGCATGACTGGGGCTCGAGAAACCGTCCTTACTCGTGCACACGTTTTGAAGGTCACGAGGCGCGCGACCCCACCAGCGCAGGAGCCCTAAGCAGACATTGCCCCTGCCGAGAAATGCGCGAAACCCCGGTGCAATTTCGGCTCCCTGCCTAGCCTTGTTCAGTCACTTGTCTTTTCTTCCGCCGAGGCCTAGGGCCCCTGGCTTAATTGTAAGTAAGCAATCAGTCGAACGATAGAAGACATGCAAACACCTACGCACAATCTAAATGCGTATTGTGACGGTGCACTTTTTTGACGAGATTTAATATTACGTTACATTACACACACAGTGTAAGGCGAAGAGCCGTGACGTCGTGCTTTTCAAGTTTTTGGTTGACGTAATTGGCTCTGAAGACATAGAGATTATTTTTGCTCCTCCTACTTCTCCTCCCCGTGAACGATCTGCATAGTTTTTTTGACGGTGACACTCAACTGTCATTGTCACAAGAAAACAACTGGCGGTCTTCAAAACCTGTTGTTACTTTTTCGTACAAGAAAAATCATTGGTATCTCGTGAATTTACCTAATCATCACAAAGTCTTCGGCTCTAAAACCGAAAACAGGTTTTTTGCCGAAAATTAGCAGGACCAAGGTACGATAATGTTAAAAAAAACGAACGAAGTCATTTTTCGTCTGCTGCTTGCGCATTTTCATCAATATATTTTTTAAAACATAAAATGTGTATGACCCTCGATCGTACATAGACTGCAAATGCTTTCCATCCGTCAGGATGTTCACCAAAACAACTGTTTACTTATCTGCCTTTTTTGCTCTGCTCTGCTTACCAAAGTATAAAACGATGAACACTATCACCAATAGCCCGATGCAAAGAAAGAAGCAGACGGCCCTGGAAACTGCAATATTTTTCATCCTGAAAAACAAACAAAATATACATTCACAAATTACATAAAGACAGGATATACAAGCGATGCCTTAAATTGTCCGGAGCTTGCTACCTACTCTAATAAGGTATATAATTTGGGGGCTTGCTTTCACAGTCAAACCGCGAATTTCAGGAAACCATAGCTGTACACAAAGCAATGTTAATGACAGAAACAATTGAATCAAGGAAACCACTGGATGTCCCTGCTTCGGAATTGGTAGCGCCTCAGAGCCAGCGAGGACGTTTCTTTTACGAGTATAAGATTTGAGTCGCTGTAGTGATGAGAGCAATGGTGCATATTGAAATTCACAGATTTCGGGAGTAGTCATAAGAGGTCAATAGTGTCAGTTTTGATCGGATAGTCGCTGTACCCCTTCTCTTCACCCATAAAGGGAGGACGAAGGTCGTTGTACTTCTACAATAGAGCGTATGCACTTGCCTTCCTTTCCTAATAATCAATGAACCAATATTGGGCGGCTCAGATGTTTCTGATGCTGAGAAACGGCCCGGAAGCTTTGACTCCTACACATTGAAAGTAGTAACTTTCCCCGAATATTTGCACCGAGCAGCTAAGTTTTGCCATGTGAAAGTTCAGGGCGGAATTTTCTTCCAGTATACAATCGTAACAACAAACTTGCCAAAGTCAACATCAGGCGAGTTCCCAGACCACCACGTTAGCAAAGCTATTAATTTGCAGCGCCATATCCTGGTAGGCACAGCGAGCGGACAGGAGTGCGTCGTCTGCTGGCTGCGCGATTGGCTGATGACGTTGCAAATTAATAGCGTCACTATCGCGGTCGTCTGCGACCGCTCCAGTCGTTGATTTGTACAGGTCATTTGCTGGCATTTTATATAAATAGAACTACACCTTGAAATATTACAACTTAAAATTGACCTCATGAGTGAACATTTGCTGAAAGTTCGAGCTTTCCGTGTGCAGGCGCCGATTCTTCCGGCTTGTCTTGAAGCGTTGAATACGCTTGTGCCACCCTGCTTATATTATAAGAGACTCAACTTCATCCTTGGAACTGTCTGCCCTTAACTAAGACACAGATTTTCTGGGCTAGTGGTACTTTTAACATAAGTTATTTTGAAGTCTAACAAAAAATTCATGATTAAAAAAGTCGAAATGGCCCAACTCACGATTTTATAAGATATGCAAGGATAGTCATTCAATTTACGAGGGTGATACTAGAAGTATCAGTGCCACTAAAGGCACAATGAAACAGACGGTGAAGGAAAGGTTTTATAGGAGTTCTTCTACAGTGCTTCAAAAACTGTACTACTTTATACTCGCCTCTATAGGTTCCTACCGCCCTATTAAAAAAGTCAAATGAAAATTGTTTCTTGGAGTTCTGGTATTTCATATATGAGCTTACTGGAGTTATTGGAATACAACTAAAGTGAATTGTTATTTCATAAACACATTAAACTCGATTACATTCCTGATGGAAACACAATTCATCCCGATACAATTTAAAATATCCGGTCACATATCTCGATGTGCGCACATTAATACTTATCCACACTAACGCGTCTCAATACTAATAAATACGTTAATTGACTCAGATTAAATCACAAATCACGCCAGGAAACTACCGAGTTCATGTTTTCAAAATCGAGATTCGTAGTCTCGGGCACTGACAATCTGGGTTGCTGGAAGGAAGCACAAACTGCACGTCTCGCCCGTCTCACGCCTGTCCTCACCACAAATCTTCTTCGGGTAATCCGCATACATTCGTGACGAGGCATGAGATGCATTCACCCTCCAAAAAGATAAAATTTGCAGATGAACAGCCGTTACACGAGAACAGAACCAGCAGGACTGCGTCAACTGAGTGCATCCAATCCAAACACCTGCCGGAACCAGACCGCCAGACACGCTCAAGGAACCACGGGAATGAAAACACAAAACGTACACAAAACGAAACAAACAAAACAGAAGCAGCGGCGAATGTTTTCTGGAGCAGAGGCTGTGCCTAGAATCAATGGCGTCTCCGCGTTACAGGGTCACGTTGCATGCACATTCTGGAAAGAGTGTGATCGTACTCTGCTCGTGACTCGCGATCAAGAAGAGATCTTCCGTCCTGCCTTCTGCTGGTCCTGCGTAGCTAACTGTTTCCGTTGGTGGGCCGGTGGGCGTTGTGCCGGCTGACGAAGAAAGGACGTCGTTCGAAAGTTGCTTTTGTGCTCTTGGGAGTACTTCATATGAAATCTCAACTCTCAAGTGAACTCGCATGCCAAGTGGAAGCTATTAAGCTACGGAGCAGTTAGCACCACCGTCTATGCGTTTTCTAGTACTAGGATACGTAAAACGAGTCATAGTATACTTTCTATTCCCGCGTGTTCTCACGCTCTTGTGCCCGGGCACCTCCGACTCCGGTTTGAACTGTGATGACGTTTTGGCGCCATGAGAGCTTTTCTTGTTGTATAAAGTAAGTGACATGAGATTCACTCTCGTGCAGTATGCATCTCTCGGCAGTTGCGTTACCCAGGCGCCTTTCATTTGCAGAGGGCCGCCGAACGTAGCGACGTGACGCTCTTATTTTATTACTCCTTGCTTATGGAAGATCTTTTTTTTAAGTTATAATACACGTAATGTGGACGTCGGAGAAAAGTTCCCCTGAAAAATCTCTCCACAGGAAAGTTCACACGAGGAAAACTCTCCGCGAAACTGTCCGATACGGAGAAAAGGTCACCAGCCTTGTGACAAACACAGAAAAAAGCTCAACTACGAATCTAACGATTCAGTGGTCATTCAAGTGAAATACGCTCACTCAACTGAAATATGATGGGATTCCTTAACGCGTGCGGTGATTCTTCCCTTCACTATAAGAATTTCTTTAAAAAAAAAACCATAACACGTCAAGCGTTACCGGACGAAAATAAAATAAATATTTACATTAAAACGATAATTTAAAAAAAATACCCACGGGGGAGGGGGGATATGACAAGTGTAAAAAGCCAAATCTGGAGTAGTTTCTCAATATTTATTTATGAAATGACATTTTATGGTGCACACTATCACTATTTTGCCAAATCTCTACATTTCACCACTTGTTTATTAGGCAGTGGTTAAATGTTTACATCATTCTCACGGGAATAAGAACTGTCGTAATTGTACTATTCAGGCCGCATACAAATTAAATGTGTTAACCCCTACATCCTGCATCGGAACACTGTGCTAAAAGACGATGATGTGGTCACAGAGGCCACCCGCACAGAGCGCGCGCGGCTCTTGCGAGCAGCCCGATCTGCCGGCCTTTTGTAAACGGCGGACAATAATAAATGCTAAGTATTCGGTGGTAGCCTCCTTACTTACACAAATACAACACTCACGACGAGACCTGGCTCGAACCAAGGAAGCCTGGACAGCCACCGAAAGTCATGCGCCCCAAGGAAACATCAAAGCCTTCACAGGCAAGTCATGGGCGTCATATGGATCAAACGCTTAGGGTTGTACTTCGTGACCAATTCCATCACGAGCTTGAACAAGAAGCGGGCACTTCTGCGCACGCTTTGTGGCCCAGAGACGTACCACATCCTTCGAGCTTTAGTGGCTGCTGGGACGCCGGGAGATATCGGGTTCCAGAAACTTCTGTCAATCTTTGAGACATATTTTTACCCTCAAGCCTCGGAGCTATACAGTCGCTACAAGTTCCAGCGTCAGGACCAGCTAGCCGACGAGTCAATAGACAGTTACGTCGCGGCCTTGAAGTAACTGGAGGCAGACTGTAACTTCAGAATACCGTCGAACTATTGCAAATGCTTGCAAGGGTGTTATTGCACGCCTGCTCACTTTCGAACGCTGGCACTAATTACGAGCCTTTGCCCAGCTGCGTACATCAGCATTGAATTTCGGCCATATATAACGTGCTGTGAGCAGCCAATGCATGGCCCGAATGCCAATGTGGCTGATGTGTGGCTGGTAGAAGATCTGGCGTCGCAGGGCAAATAGGACAAAATGTCGAGCCGTTTCTGTTGACATGTGCCATGTTATGGTCACCGACGAGCTTGGAAGTAGCATGTCTATGAGCAGCAGGGATGTCGTTTTTGATTAACGTTACAGTGCATTACAAGAGAATCAAAAACACAGACACACTAAAAAAATATACACTCACTCGTCGCTGACTCACAGCTCATGTTTGTAGTGTCTTCTTCTTCTAGGCACAAAGAACAACCTCCCATTCTTCTATGTTCCAAGAGCAAGTTGACGACGTAAATTTTTTTTTTTAGAAATGAAAAGAAACAGATTGCCTGATTACACAGTGTGTCAGCAGGCCATCTTTAACTCTCTCACAGAGGGAACATGAGTATTTGAGCAAAAGTTTTCTTAATCACCAGCGGTGAGAATTCTTTATTTTTCTTTACTTCTTGTTAGCTTCTTTATTTTTTAAATTGCATTTGATGTTGTCATATCGTTCTTAGAACATAAAAACAGAGGAGGTTGTTATTTGTGCACAGAAGAAGAGAATACAAACATGAGTTGTGAGTCAGCGACGAGTCAGTAATATTTTGTCTGTGTTTGTTAGTGTTTCTCTTGTGGTGTGCTGTAAGGTTAATCAACATGAACTACCAACTCGCCCAGTCAGCGGTCTTATCTGATGTCGTTGCGTTCCGAAGAACTTGCAAATGCGAGTCTGCCTGTTGTGCTGCAGCGAGGGCCTCGAAGTTTACCAGGCCCAAGGACAAGAAAATAGCTTCGATGCGAGAAAGAGCATCGTCCGCGCTGTTGTCTTGGTCCTTGATGTGACGGATGTCAGCCGTAAACTAGGAGATGAAGGCAGGCTGTCTTATGTCTCAAGCTCAGTACGTCGTGTGGTTGCCACGAAAGGCGTACGTCAGGAGCTGTGGTCTGTGAACACCAAAAACTGCCGTCCCTCGAGGAAGTAGCAAAAATGTCTCACAGCCAAGAAAACAGATAGCAGGTCCCGTTTAAAGGTACTGTACCGGGTATCCGCGGGCTTGAGTTTCCGTGGAAAGATACCAAGCGGCATCCAGGCTCCGTCCAAGAGCTGTTGTAAAACAGTTCCGCCAGCTTTCTGGGAGACGTCGGTCAAGAGGCGGGTAGGTGCATCAGGAAGCGGGTGGACAAGAAGTGTTGCGTACGCCAAGGTCTCTTTTTTTGTGGAAAAGTCTGAAGCAACCTCTTGTACTATCTGCACTTCTGACAAAGGTCTTTTCTTTCACTTCAGGAGGTCTGTCATGGGTAAAGAATTTTCGCGTACTGTGGTATTAATCTGCGATGAAAATTTACCAGGCCAATCAATTCTCAGAGTTTGCGTAGAAATTTTGGGTGCGGAAACTCACGATCTATATTGACTTTGTCTTTTAGTACTTGGATTCCCAGCGGGGTGATGCGTTGGCCAAGGAATTCCACGCTGTCCACTCCAAAAGCGCATTTGGTAGGGCTGATGACAAGGCAAAATTCCTTCAGGCGGTCGAACAAAATTCGGATGTGTTGTTCGTGTTCGTTGGGGTGGAACTAGCCACCAGAAAATCGTCAAAATAGGCGAAGACAAAAAAGGTCCTCGAGTGAATTTGTGTATGAATTTCGGGAATATCTGAGCAGCGTTCCGCAGGCCGAAGGGCGTACCGACGTACTCAAACAGTTTAAACGGGGTGGTGACTGCCGTTTTCGCTACGTCTGTTGGCTGCAAAGGAATTTGGTGTTAGGCTTTTAGCAAGTCGATCTTGCTGTAGATTGTTGTAGCAGCAAGACATTCCGAAAGGCTCTGTATGTGCGGCATGGGGTAGCGATCGGGCGCTGTGCAGGCAATCAGGGCTCAACTATCGGCGCACGGCGGCCAGTCGTTGGGGTTTTTCTTCGGGACCATGCTCAAAGGCGATGACCAATCGCTTGCTGAGGGTTGAATGATGTTTAACTGTAACATGTGATCAAACTCACGACACCCAATGGTGAGGTGCTCACCGACAAGCCGATGGTGGCGCGCGGAGCCAGGTGGTTCGGCAGCCAAGATGGGTTGAATGATTCCGTGCTTGGCAAGTAGTTCAAGGTTACTGGGTTTAATCATCGCTGGTTATTCCGTGCGGGCGGCCTCGTAGCGCGATGTGGCTGGACGCGGTCACAAGAAAGACATCGTGAAGTTGGAAATGATGATTTGAACCGAGAATTAGGTTGTCGCATCGATGAGCCGTCTGCCTGGAGGTTCTCGTACATACTAAAATGAGAAACTCTGCTCCCAAGATTGGCAGTCGCAAGTCGGCTACGATAAAAACCTATCAAAATGTTCGTCGCAGTTCGTCGTCATTCGTGAGGGACCGTAGCCCATAGTTGACAATCACAGAGCTGTTGACGGCACGCAGGGAATGTGAGGGGGCCTGCTGCTAGAGGCCGTCAGCACGTCATGCTGGTAAGCCGCTAACCTTAAGGTCATATATGTTGAGAGTTTGGTCATTAATTGGTAAGAATAGAGCGAAAACATAGAGCACGTCATTGACCGAAATTGTTTCAATAACAATGTGCGTGTTTATTGACAGCAGTTCTTGCAGTTTGCCCACAATCTTGGCAAGAACGGTAGAGCTATATTTTCAAAATTCACATCTTGATAAGCACCAAGAAGACAAGTCTTCAATAAATTTTGGCGAGGTGAACCTGAACAATGCATTAAAGTTCATTTTCAAAATTTATTTTTATTTTCTTTGGACTTTTTTTTTGTTTGTATTTGATTACCTTATTAATCGGTTTCACCTCGGTAGCTTCTATGCTAGCTTTAGAACATGCGAACCTGTGGGCATACAGGTCCTCTACACATATATGATTTCGTATAATTAAAAAAAAAAACCTCCATGCGTACAGTTCCTGTGTGAGTACAGTTCCGGTATGCATACGGGGAGAAGAGTTTGAAACATTATATAAATTAAACTAGTCAGACAATATGAATATAATATACAAGTTTTCGTAGGGTATACAGGATGACTCCTAGCAATTCTTAAAAGGATCAAAAGCCACTGTAGCAAATAAACTTACCAATCAGCTGAAATTAAAATGACAACAAGAATTACCTTAATGTCACTATTTGGTCAGTGGTGTGAGAGAACACGATGGAGGGTTACATACTGTCGTCCTTCGGTGATGCTGGAGCCTCGACAACCTTTTGCACGCCCTCGTCCTTAGCGTCTGCGATAGATGATATAGTAAGAGAGTTAGTTCATTTATCTAAGTTTATTCCTCAAAGCAAGCGGGAGGTTAAATGGTTAGTAAGAAAGTTAGTTTATTTCAGCTCTTCTCGACAGCCAAGAGGCATCCAGGACAATAAAATGTGTCCTATACTGAATACATAAGAAAGACATTTGCAAAAACCACAGTCAAAGAGAATATGTCACATCCCAGCCGAGTGCATGCATTATAGTCCAATACAGTTGGTGAGAGGTTGAGAGCCCAGTCGAATCTCCGCCTCCAGCGCGCGCTCGTTTTGTTCCGCTAGCCTTCGACTGCGCGCGCGACGAGTGTTAGAAAAGAGAACGCGTGCTCCCTGGTGGAACAGCTGGAAGGATCTTGACCTGGCTGTCACCGACTGTAGATAAAACATTGAGTTCTACGGAACCGTTTTTGCACATGCGATACGGTACACTGGGCCCTCCGGTACCGACTGCGCATGCGCAAGTGTTCTGTGGTCTTACCGTAATGCGCCTTTCGAACCGTAAGGCACGACCCACGGCCGACGTTGACAGCCTCGATTAGGGACCAAAGCAGCTTTCTAGCGATCAGAGAAAGGACCGAGGCTTCATACATGAATAAAATGACTCGTGGAGTGCCTGGCAGCAAGTGCATAAATTTGGAGTCAGCAAATAAGAAAGGAAATTCAAATAAAAACGTGATAGAACTTCCTCTAAAATAATAAATTAACGTTTAGTAGATCCCATACACGCTTACGCAGTAGCTAAGTTGGATAAAGCGCTAGTTCCGTGCTCGTAGGACAGAGAAGATGGAAGAGTTGGAATCTGACTGAGCTACAAAATGTTTATATTATTACACTCAGTTTTCATGCTGTTTATTTAAACATTGGGGTGTGCATTCGAGCACATTATTACCCGTTTTTACAGCTACCATTATGACTATGACGGTTATCTGTGGTGGCAACAGATCGAGTGAGCAATATGTTTTTGCATCACGACTTCCGATATTTAAAAAAATGTAGCATGAATTATAAAAATATCTGTACAAACGCTAATCTTATATATCCTATAAAACAAGCCCTCCGAATATTGGGTAATAATTTAGAAAAAGTGCAGATCAGTAAGGTGACAATTTGTTCTTTTGTTTTTTGCTTCGTGGTCGTACACTTCATGGCGCGACAATCTGTTCGCACGCTTACGACCGTGATCGTCTGCTATAGACCATTCCATTCAGCGCTCTCTGGGCGGCACCATTTTGTTCGACCGCAGCGCCCTCTCCATACATCCGGGAAATTCAGCGGGTTCGGCGGGGTAAAACGAGAGAGAGGGCACGCGCCCGACTTTGCTAGCAGACGACAGACCGGGAGGTTGCCGCTCTCCATCTTTGAGCTGTATCGGCGGGCTGTACGGAACGCCGAACTCTCGCTCGTGGATGCCGTTGTGAAGTGGTTCGCGTTTCTTAGAATAGTTATGTCTACTCCAAAATCATCCTATAGCTCTCTGTTGTTCTATTTCTACTCAAATGATCAACTAGCATATCTTTTGTCCGTTACTTTAAATAGCAGTTGAGTCAGCCGGCAGTACTACCCTCAACTGCGTGTATTGCTGGCAGGAGAGCACGTTTTTATTTATTATTTCAGACTTCCACTCATGGTCAAGCTAAAGGCCTACACCAGTACGAACTTTGTATAGTAAGAAAGGTAGAGCAACCGGATTTGCTTTTCGCCAGTGACACCGGCAAATCTGACACAGTGTTTTCCATTTTTTTTTATTTGCGCACAGGTAACAGCGCAATTGGACCCTGTGAGTCTTTTTATCTAGTATAGTATTACACGACAACTGGCATACAAAAATCTGAGCATCTGCGCTTAAAAGTTCCAAACTGACGCGATTTTAATCACAGTTTGCACGCCAGCCGGACGCTACCCAGCAGCCCACTCGGCGGAGCGGACGACATGCGGGGTGAGAGGGAGTGCATTTTTTTCTCTTTTTACTCTCTTTGCTATGATCCTAATGGAACGGTCTATATCTACCGTACGCGACCGCGAGAGCAACATGAGTGCCGAGGCGGTTAGGGTAGGCCATCCTCCGTAACCCGATCTCGATGATCTTGTTCATCACACCAGAGCCAGCCCTTTGTTGTCAGCGCTTCCGCGATGCGCGCGCATCAATCAACAAAAGGTGACATTCCAAGCTAAGGATACGAAATACTCCCTTTCTCAGCCCTTCGACACTACTCTTAGTCAGCAGTGTCGATAGGAGATCGGTAGATCCCCTTCTTGAATCTGAACTGCCGTACGACGTCCTCCTCGTCCAACGACGGCAAGAGAAAAACATTCCTTGCCTTGCGACCAACAAGCGCCCTCTCTTAGTGCGGAGACAGTCATACAAAATAACTTGCAAATTGTTTTCACCGAAAAAAGTCAACTTCAAGTCCTCGTCATGAAATAGAGCGCCAGTGATGTGAAAAATCTCGTCTGCCTTTTTAGCATTCGAGCACTTTGGAACTTCAAAGTGATAGTGGCCACACGCCGTGAGGCGCAAGGGGTTGAATCAACGAAGCGCATTGATTTCAGAAAAAAACATTTCAGTCTTTCCATTCTGGTGAAAAAGGAAGACCAGCGGAGCTGTACAATGGAAAGTAATGGCCGAGCCGCAAGTCGACAAGCCAGAGTGGAAAGACTGCCGCCATCTATGAGCGACGGTGGCAACCAGATATGAGGCTTGCCGCCGTCGCTCATAGATGGCGGTAGGTGTCCAGAATTCGGTGTCTTCATTTCTTTGCGGGTGACACGATCCTAGGAAAAGTAGCCATTAACAGTTCCGCTGTAAGAACGATACGAACTATGCGTAGATATAGATAGTTAATTCCTACATTATTTCGGGATGCGAATTTGTTCTACTTAAGCTTCCGCGATTCGTAAACCTCGCCAGAAACACACACGGAAGCCTGTCTTTTCTCGGTGAGGCCGATGCAGGTTTCCGTTGCCAGGAGGAGCGACCTGCCTTACCGATCGTGTGCAACAGTCTGCAAATACGGTTCCCCCAAGAGCCGTTTCGAGGCTGTTAGAGGCGGGGTTTATGCCGCACGTCCGGGAGCTTCCTGGCTCGTGACGACGACCATTCCCCGAAGTGAAGAACCCAG
This sequence comes from Ixodes ricinus, assembly GCA_037355805.1. Lineage (NCBI taxonomy): Eukaryota > Metazoa > Arthropoda > Arachnida > Ixodida > Ixodidae > Ixodes > Ixodes ricinus. The sequence continues at coordinate 20,402 of JAZHYW010012729.1, read as the reverse complement.
GGGTCCAGTGGAGGTGGGAGAATTGGTAACGTAACGAACGGTTTAATTACATGGTTGCGATACAGTCGTCAAATCCGAGAGAACTCCTGAGCAGCCTCGCGCTCCGTCTTATATAGGGTCCGTTTTCTCCTCACTCCCCGCCAGGGCAGCAGGTGCGCAGCAGCAACCCGCCGTCAAGTGCGTCGTAGCAAAGTCCGCCGCGTCGTAGCCAGAAGTGCGTCGTAGCCATGGTCCTCCGCAATTAGGTCATGCCTCTCTCCCCTTCCGGAGCGCGCCAAGCCCCACGCACGCACACACGTCCCGTTGACGTCACGGACTCGTCGAGACCTGTCTTCTCCGCAGTTAGGCCCGGCCTCTCTCCCCTTCCGGAGCGCACCAAGCCGCACGCACGCACACACGTCCCGTTGACGTCACGGGCACGTCGAGACCTGTCTCCGCAGGCGCAGACACGTAGGCGCCGGGTCCGTACTCCTCGAGACTCGTTTCGCGTAGGCCCCGTCCAGCAGGCGACGTTCCCGGACAGATCATGACTCGTTTCCGCCGCGTTGAAACTCGGAAGAAGGTCGCCGAAGGTTCCATTCTTAACAAGGCACACGATTGGTACGCACAGACCATCCAAGAGATCGACCGTTTTGGTCTATCGATCGTATTTTGTTGCGGTTCTTTAAATTTTTTTAAAAATATTTAACAACATTGGATTGTATGTATCTTGCAGCTGTGTGAATGTACCCTTAAAATATATATCTGCATAGAGAAATATTCCGACATCCTGCCGGTGTTCCCGGATGGGTCCCGGAACGGCACCAACGCGTAAGGGTCATCACCCCTGCTGGCTGTGATCTGTTGCACTAAGAGATTCTCAATAATATCATAAAATGCTGCAGTTTATAGCCACTGTAAACATCAGAAACAAGGATCGTAGCAAGCCCCCTGTGTCATCATCTCACTCCGTACCCAACAGGAGTCCAACGTTATGCGCATAAGAACAGCGACGACCAGATCACGAAGTATGGTTGTAAATTGGACAGTTGGTAACGTTTAAGCATGATGATATACAGACTCAGTAAACACGGACGACGGAGAAGAAACGAACACGACGGGGCAACGGCTGACCCGCCTCTGAAGCTTAGCCCGATGAAAACGTGAAAACACCCTATGAAAACAACTAGAGGCCGCAGGGTATCGCTTCGCAGAATGACAGTCATGTTAGACCGAAAAAGACGTTACCTCCTTCTCGGATGACGCCACTCATGGCTCAATGACACATCTGTCTGGCAGCGAGAAAACAAAAAAAAAGTGCATCAATTATTTCTCGAGTATTCTGTCTCGGCGTCTGCCGACAACAACCGCGTATCCAGAGGAAGGGAAACAAGGAACAAACCCTGCAATGTAGCGGTTGGAGTCCTCCGACCGTAGCCCTAAAGGAGTTAGGGTACTCACTTAACTTCTCATTTCAACAGCTTCCCGTCTGGCCTACATAACACCTTCCACATGACAAGGGTATTCGGTAGACGACACCTGATGTACAGGTAACAAACGGTCTTTGAGGTGCTTTCTATTTGTTGTTTGTGCACTCAGTTTGCGGACGTTTTTCAGCGCCAGCACTAACTCTGCCGCAAACCTGGCTCTCTCAGTGGCAGTGCTGGAGTTCGGAACCAGATGCCAAAGTTTCAGCACGAAGCGATCTCTCTTCCACGTTATATGATTATCTGAAAATTTCAGTGGTAAAGTGGCGGTCGACAGAGCCCTCGAATACATAGAGCTCTATTGCGCCAGAAACCAAAATCAGGCGAAAAGGGGCTCCATTTTTTCATTAACGTTTTCAGAAAATGACCTATATCTTGAATAAGATATTGGTTCAAGCTGAAACTTCGGCATCTTGTTCGAACCTCTAGTGCGACCTTTGGGGGTAGAATGAGGGTTCAAAAAATAAGTAATTTATCTTTGAGGTAAAAAAAAATTGTCGATTTTTTAGGAGCATTTTGTAGTTCAACATGTTTCAGAACTTATAGGATTTAAGTACTTATCATTGGTGCTATCCTGCGCGAATTTTTCGATTAGTGGCGTGACACGAACGTTGAGGTAGAGGCTCAAACTCGAAATGTTTGTGTTCGTGGCTCCACCCTAAATATAAGGTTCACGTACGCGGCCATGCTAAAATCTGACGATCTCTCTACGTGGCTTCCATGCGGCTACGCAGTTAGGGCGCAGAAATCCCCTCATTTGTATCTGAGTTTATGCTGAATTAGCTCTTTGCTTTGTGTATTGAAGCGAGTAAATAGCAGCTGGAGTGTTAAATTTCGGAGAGTTAGAAAAAAAAAACAATACAACCTCAATATAAATTGTGCAACTTTATGACGTAAAGTAATTTTAACGAAAATAGCCCAACCTCTTTCGACATAGTATATACAGCGGCCCTCAAAACAAACAGGACCTCATGGAAACAATGTTGTCGTGTTGGTGTTGGCGCCATGTTTGCGTCATCACGTTTTTTGTTTGCGATGATGTTGATATCGTCATGAGACTACAAAGTTGTGTGTAACAGTATGCCTCGAAACCGATCATCTTCTGTGAATCCTCTTTTGCAAATCCTCCATGAAAAAATCCGCGAATAAATGTTTTGTCTGCAGGTATCCGCCGATGTAGTCTTTTAAAATAAAGCGCGCCGACAGTGACTCGTTGACAGTCATCGACAGGTCGTGAGTTCGATTCAAAGTTCAACGATGTTCTTGGTTCCCCTTTTTATCTACTGTGATTATGAAGGTAGTCCCCGGAAGCCTCATGTCCACGCTAAAAGCTTGAGCGCGAAACCCCGGAGATCTCGTTTTATTATCACTTTTAACTATTTTGTCCTAGTCATCATGCAAATATCACGATGAACGACTTTCTTAAAAACGGCTTCTCACGTCCCTACCTAGGTACTCAGCTATCCCATCCAGGATCCAGCGCTGTTTGCCATTCAAACATTGAGTGGTGCTAAAACGTTTCCATTTGCCCTGAAAAATAATGTTTTGAGTTCCGGTTGTGAAGAAAAATGACATATGGCCTTCATTGCGTGGAAATATTTGCATGGCTTATACCTCGACAGCCGCGTACCCTTAAAGAAATAAGCTTAGAAAATGCTGGAACCCTCCGATGAACATTGCGCGATGCCTGCTGGTTTGACCCTCGACCGGATTAAGGATCATCATAGGCGGCGTGACCAAAGGGCACTCAAACTCATTACTGATGTAGAATGAGTCCATTCGGCCGCAATACTGGGACGAAGAGCACGATGAGATGACGTTAAAAAGTCCACAACATAACCTTTGAAAAGATGCGAAATCCGGCTTCTACGTGTGTGCCAATGTTATGAAGCTTGAAAGGGATGTTTTTGTTATAGCTTGAAAAGACTGTGATACTGAGACTGTGAAGGCGGGAAGAAATCTTTCTTCATTCAGTGCTGTCACACGTCAATAACCAAAACCTCATTTTGAAATCAAGCGAGCAATGCTTCGACTCGTACCGAGGCTGCCGCGAACGATATGAGGAACAGATCGTGTTCGACAACCGGCAACAAACCAACCGACAAAACAAAGACGAACCATAGGATGAGCTTATTGAGATTATTGTGTGGAATTGACTGCTGATTTATCGGACGACGAAGGCAGACAGTGTTAAACGCAATGCAAGTTTGGCAGGACTTCAAAAAGAAGCGCTTTCTTTTCAGAATGGAGTGTATGAATTTTGTTATCGCCGTGAACGTTGGCGGAGACTGCATTGTAAACGCAGCCTTTACAAATGTGTTTTTGTTTGCTGAATCATGTTTTTGGCATGAGTGCTTGTAAAGCTAACACAACAATGCCTATTTTCTGTCTTAGTGTAAGTAATTTGGGGCTTATTTTCATATTAATACCTTGAGTAATGAGTGTTGTTGATACTATATCGAGGAAGTATCCCACGTTGAAGGGCTGCCATAAGCATATGCATAGTCGCTGCGCTCGTTACAGAATACGAATGTACTTGCAGGCATCTTTGACGTATTCGTTTTTTTTGTTTTTTTTAGTGTATAGGTTCGTTTTTTCTACCCAAATCTCCCAGCAGATATTAAGGAAACGCATGGCTCTACCAAATCACTTTGGGATGGATGATATGGCTATAATTAAATTGTATTTTGCCATTTACGTATCATGCTCTACTGCTGTTTGTCGTTTATGCTAGATGGTGGTAACTCAAAAATTCGCGTCGATTCAGCAAAAAAAAAACAAATTTCACAAAGACAATTCAACCTACTCTAAAATACAATGAGCTGCTTTTTTTTTCATCTTGCAATGACAATCAGTTTATTGTTTCGAATATTCCCCACATTAAACAAATGTCTGTTGAAAGAAGTGGCCATTACGCACTTTAGTGTTGTCCTTTGTCACAGAAAAGGCAACCACCTCAGGGATGACTGATAACCTTCTTTTTCATTGACAACTTCGTCAGTCCCGTTTACAATATTTTGCAGAAACTCGTGGTACTCGCAAGCGATCACTGGCTTTAATCCCAACCCTTTTTTTCTATCTGGATTAGCATCGCACAGGAGTGCGGTCGTGTATCACAACTATGTGTGATGCAGTTTAAAGAGTCCAGGCCAACAGTCGTATTGCACGCACTAACATACGCGCAAACATACGCTTACGCACACGTACACCGGCAAAAAGGCGGAAATGCGCAGGAGACAAATAGCTAATATAATTGTTTACCCCCCAGGCTACCCATCCGTCATACTGGAAGTTTGAAAGAAGTCGGTTGGCCAGTGACTCCGCCGTCAGAAAATAAGGTTAGAAATGCGGTGCAGCCTCCGCGCACATATTGATCTTTAAGTTAGATGCTAAACATTCCAAGCAATATATAAGCATATTACTAAGAAGTAACGGTACACGCAGTAATTATTTGCGGCAATCGATAAAAGAGCCATCTTGCAGGTTTCCAGCAGAATTGTTGACGATTCCACGGGTAGAAACGAGTGTGCTTACTAGCTCAACATTTCCCACTACTAACAGCTGCAGTTACTACCTGTCACGCGCTTGAGGTATTAAATAGCTAGTAAAGAGGTAGTAACGATCTCAGTTCACGAGACAGACTGGTTCATGGAAGGATTGATCAGGTGACGATACGTTAGCAGATCATCCGTCTAACGATCGATTTCAGACAGAGCAACGGACGACAAGACGACAGCGAGAGCAGGCCGAGCCTTGTCGCGATCTTATTGTGCCGCGAAACGTCAACATCTCACAGTGACACCGCGGTCCAAGAGCGAAAGCGACGATTGCCGCTTCGGTGTCGGAGCAACCGCATTACCACAACAAATATTCGTTGTCTGTCAGTGTTACCTACCAGGTCAGACAGAAGTTCGGCTTACTGGAGGGGAGTTTTAGGATGCCTTCATCTACCAAGCTCTTCCGCACAAAATGTTAGTACGCCACAGGTGCGAAAAATAAATATTTTGCTGTAGAAAGTCGGGATGGATGTCAAGGAGAGCTCACAGCGCGCAAAAAAGTTTCGACATAAGCTGCTCGAGCAAGGACACGGAGGGAGTACATAAACCTGCAGCGTTTCGTGCCGGACAATGTCTCCTCGAGCTTCTTCTATAGGCCGGAACAACAGAATCGCGCGACAGAAAGCGAACGGACAAAAATAAATGATGCGTCAACATCGTTTTGCGTAATTGCTCACCCCTCTCCCCTCCCCTCCACCCCCCCCTCCCCCCTTCCTCCGCGACCCAAGCCTCCTAAAATAATAATGTTGGGCTCTTCCTCGATTAAATGCGTTTTGATTCAATCTTTGGCCAAACGTCCGCGAGTGATAAAGCGCTCAACTATTTTACAATGCGCGCCCACAGACGAGGCGCCGATCGCAGGAGTCGTTGAGGTGATATTCGCGCAATGTGTGGTACGCCGACCGAAATCGCAATGGGGTACGCCGTGTGAATCTGCCATGTACGAAAAGAATAGAGAGTCCCTGTTTCCTATGTCTCAGTTGTACGTAGCCATTGGTTGCCAATCTTAGCTAACTCCTTTGTACTAAACAAAGGGGTGAGCTTTATTTTAAGGGAATCAGAAATCCTGCAGCGAACTTAAATCAAGAAAACGCGAAGGAGCTAAAGAATAAATGGTATAAGTTTGGCACATCGTGACTAATAATATAGTAACAGTGTGAAAAGGTAGTTAAAAATATAGTTATTTAGTCTTTTATATTATTTAGGCTGACATATATTGACCTACGGAGAGGAACAGGTGTGCTTCGTCTCTGTAGCCCTTGCAGTATTGCAAGAAAAAGTTGATACCAAGTATAGGGTGTATTGGTCAGGTGCCCCTTGCTAACCACAAATTCAGTCATGTTTCAATTCATTCTGAGGCCCCACTGCAGCCATCTCAAATTTGTCTGAAGAAGTGACTTTTTATTTTTTGTTTGTTTTATTTAATTTACGTTGTTCCTCAAAACGGCTGCTCGGTCAGAATTGCGATGGCCACTGTGGGCATCTTGTTGTCGCTAACCTCTGTCATAGAACTTGTCATAACTGAAGAAATAAATAAACGTAAAGAGAGAAACTGACTCGTTTATTTTGTGTTTAATACTCTGCGCTAACGGTGTAACGGTGCACGTTGAAGAATGACTGGGGGGCAGACGCAAAGCTGGCTGCCTGTTTCTCTACTCGCTGTCCGAGCGTGTCTCAATTTAGTGAGTAGATCCATAGGCAGGTGGCTTTGCGTCTCCACACAAAGCATTGCAAGCAGAGTTCGTGCTCTGCCATCCCGGAGCGCACGCATCTCGCCCTCTTGCTCAGTTTCCACCTGTACTAGAAGCGGGTGACAAGAAATTCTAAAAAACGTAGTTCGGCAGTCTATAAAAATGCTATCCACATTTTAACGACACTTCCAGCTTCTTAACCAGTCACGTCGATTGATAATTTCAACAGAGTTTCTATAAAGTTCTACCATCTGAAATATGTAGAGTGCCCACAAAAGAAATACTATACAATTTTTATCACTACGCCTAAACATACTGAACGTTCTCACGCGTTTCTTATAGCATCTATGGACTAGACTTAATAGGATGCAGTGTGGAAAACATTACGGTGGTTGAAATGACCAGGCCCGATCTAAAATGGGCCGTAAAAATCGGCGACGGCACGTAGCAATCTAAACTTATCTTCAAAGATGTATTTCATAGGTCGCTTTTATCTTGTTAAAAGTAAAAAAAGTAGCTTCTTTCTGTGTCAAAATAGGGCCTAGAAACGTAACTGGGTCAACGGCAGAAGGCGACGCAGACCAGCGAGTTGAGTGCCGGGGCGTGTTTGGCACAGCTGTTGATGGATGACGCTACCTGCTTATGAAAACTCTTGCGATGACCTTCTATTTAAATAAAGATAACCTTTTTTTCGCAATCTGCCTTTAATTTAAAAGTAAATGCAAACAATTAAAAGAACAAAATAAGCTTTAAAAATCGCGGTTGCATAACAACCGCGTTTTTGCTGTTGCCTGATTTTGTCCGCGTGTCGTCTGCTTTTTTCGCTGGTCGGCTTCACCTCCCGGCGTAATCCGACGGTGTTTCCGAAGCCAACTATCAAAAGGCGCGCCAAACGCGCGCCGTCACTCGACTTCTTCGTCTCCGTCCCCGTCCACCCTTGACCTTAGCAAGTTTGTTTGCCCTATTTGCTTGCAGAAAGGGAGCTACGCTCTGTGATATTACAAGATAAATCTGACCTGTGAAATATACCTTTCACGAAAAGTTTAGTTTTTTACGTGCGGGCGCCAATTTGTGCTGTCCATTTTGGTATTGGTATTGGTATTTATTACGTGCCCAAAACACCGTGAAGGCTTTGATATTCGTGCACATAAAGGTCACAAATGAGTTTAACGTGCAAAGACGTGAAATACAGGAGTGACACCCCAGTCATAATAAAACAAATTACAGACGTAACTCGGTACTCAAAGTAAAAAATAAGGCATGGAAAGAAATCATGCTGCACAAGGCTATTACAAAAGCTTAATTCTATCGGGTCTGGCTATTTCCAGCCACCCTTTCACATCTCACACCCTTGGAACTTGGAACCTTCTTACGGAGGCTATTTTTTCCGACTGTGTTAGATATTTACCACGTCATTCGATGCTTATAATTGGAAATACAGTTCACCAGCCTTTAGAAACCACATTTGGCATAAATTACCAGAAAACAAAAAACATACTTGTAATCATTTTATCTTGTAGTGTAGTCCACATTCAATTGATTGCCTCCCAACTGTCGGCTAAGTATATGGAGGTGTAGCTGTCAACACTACTCAAATATTAGTGTTCTGAGTTCTCCATTGCGTGTATTTGTGCTGCCTACGTATGTGCACAAAGCAAGTGGCATGCGCATGTTTTGATGGAATTTTGGTACCAACCTAAAATGAAAGTTCAGGATTTTATTTTTCTTCGCCAAAAACTGCCCAGTTTAGAGAAAGGGAATACAGACATGTTAGAATTTCTCATTCTCTTTTCTGTGGAATTTTTTCTCCAATCTCTATACACTAGGTTCTAAAGAAATCTACAGAAAGGAGGCCAGAAGCTATGCGTGAAGGAATTGAGGGAGGAGAGGGGACGAGAGCTGTGCTGTGACGTCAGATCGTTAAGCTCTGACTGGAATGATTAGAGAACAGACGTAAGGTTAGCTGTCTTTGTCGCACCACACATTTTCGAACCGGTTCAAACGCGTATGCTCGGCGCCGGCGGTTGGCATTTGAACGGGTTCGAAGGACAAACACTTCCAACCAGAGATGTTTTGACGTCCACGCGTTCTCTTCGTCTCTTCCTCTGCTTCAATTTATCGTGCATAGAGAGGAGATCGGAACGTGGATACATTCTTTTAAATACATACGATTTAAGACACCATTTTTAATTGAACGTAAACCTTTCGATGGACATCAACCTGGTTAGGAATGACAATAAATGAAAGGAAAACTCAGACCAAAATAATGATATGGAGCCCGACGTTTCAAAGCCAGTTCGGCCCCTTGATCACGGGTGATTGTTTTTGTTCTTGTCGTCGTCTTGGAAAACGTCCGGTGTTGTTGGCTTCTTTAAAAGCGGCCGTTGTTTCTGCACGTGTGTTATGGTTCGTAGCGCCCCGCGTGACGCACCGCAAACCGGACACGTAGGCGCTTGGAAGTGTCCCAGCTGACCGGTTGACGTTATTTTCGGTGTTTTGAATATACCAGGACTCTAATAAAAGGCGTCTTCGCCAGTTTCTTTCCGTGTCAAGAATAGAGCAGTTGTTGAATCCGATCGTGTGACCCTCTTTCTGGACGTGTTCTGCCAGCGCGCTACCCTGCACGTTATTCTTTTTGACGTCATACTGATGCTGGCGTGGACGTTCCGGGAAGTTTTTAGGTTTCCCAACGTAGGAGGCTGCGCAGTCACCACAGGGGATCCTGTACACGAATCGCTAAGAATTTTCTTTATAAAGATGATCCTTTGGAAGCGAGAAGAGGTGTCCAATGGTGGACACCGGTTTATGTGTCACACTGACGCCGTATTTTCGTAAAACGCGCGCGAGAGTCTCGCTTGGGCCCTCGATGTACGGGAACGCATGCGCAGTTGGGTGGAGGAGGGGCGTTTTCTGCTTACTTTTGTTTAAGTTTTTGTACGTGTTGTTCAAAACCTGGCAGGATAGTCGTTCTGCTTCAAGTCGTGTTTGATCGTTGTGACCTCTTTCTTAAGAGGCTCTTCAGTGGAGCAGACAGTAATTGCTCGCCTCAAGAGTGCGGAAGCCACAGAAGATTTGTGCGTCGCAGGGTGGTAGGACGAGAAGTTTAGGTATTGGCCGGTGTCTGTCGGTTTTCTGTAAATTTCGAATGTCAAACGGTTGGACTTTCTCTTCGTGAGCACGTCCAAGAGTGGAAGTGAACCGTCCGACTCCAGCTCAATTGTAAATTGTATCGCCCGTTCGATGGAGTTTAAGTGGTGGGGAAGGTTGTTAATTTTACTGCTTTTGAACACACAGAAACAATCGTCGACATACCGTAAGAACAAGTTAAGTTTCGGGGCGAATGACTTTAAGCGCAGGGGTGCACAACATACGGCCCGCGGGCCGCATGCGGCCCGCGGGCACTTTCTGTGTGGCCCGCGGCCCGCGGCCCAGCTGAGCGCAGAAACCGCTCACCGTGTCATTCAATGCACTGCGGCCGTTGACTTGGCAGAAAGCATTCGAACCCGTTGACCTACTTTTCTCAGAGTCCTCTTTTCCGGGGGGAAACTCCGCGTCCTCAGTTCAAATATTCCCTCTCCACTAGACCCACAGAAAACAACAATACAAAAGCCTGTACAGCCATCCAGTGCGTTGTTATGACCCCTAACAGCGTCCCTCCCCTATCCTTGTTCCAGTTCTTCTTCATCCCGTTTCCTCCTCCCTCTCTCCACGGAGGCTACAGCCCTCTCCCCTCCTGTTGGGACATGATCAGTGACAGCTTGTTGCAGATAGAGAAAAAGCTAGTCGTGTCACGCTTGGAATATGAGTGCACTTCCAAAGAAGAGAAAAATCGACCAGGAGGGCCGGAAATTCAACCAGGAGTGGACATGGAGGTACTTTTTCATTGAGAACGCATCGAAGTGCTTATGTCTTGTGTGTCGAGAATCTCTCGCGGCTCCTAAAGAATACAACGTTCGACGCCACTACGAGACCAAACATGCCCGCGACTTCAGCGCTCTTTCGGATTCGGAGAGAAAAACAAAGTCCGAGGACTTAAAACGGAATTTGCTTGCTGAGCAAAGCATTTTTACGAAAGCAAAGAACACATCTGAAGCAGCCACGCGGGCGTCTTTTCAGATATCTCGACAGATCGCTCGTTCAGGTCGTTCGTTTACTGATGGCGACTTCATCAAGGAATGTCTTATGATTGCTTCTGAGGAGATGTGCCCGGACAAGAAGTTGGTTTTCCAAAACCTGAGCCTATCAAGAATGACAGTACAACGACGTGTGCATGACATTGCCGACGACCTATCAAAACAGCTGGAGAGGAGTTGCAGTCATTTTGTCTACTACTCTCTTGCTTTGGATGAGAGCACAGACATCAAAGACACAGCACAGCTGCTTGTTTTCATCCGTGGTGTGAACGAAAACTTCGAAGTGACTCAGGAGCTGGCAGAGCTTTGCTCAATGCACGGACGGACTACGGGAGAAGAGATCAGCAAGGAGGTCAAAGACGTCATCGAGAAGCTCAAGCTATCATGGGAAAAACTCGCAGGTGTCTGCACCGATGGAGCCCCAGCCATGATGGGAAAGAGAAACGGAGCCGTTGCCTTACTTCAAGCGTTCAGTGGTGTAGAACTGAAGCAATATCACTGTGTGCTTCACCAGGAAGCACTCTGTGCCAAAGTGATGAAGTTTGACCATGTGATGAAGGTCGTGACTTCGGTTGTCAACTTTATACGTGCTCGGGGATTGAAGCACAGGAAATTTCAAGAGTACCTGAAAGAAATGGAGAGTGAGCACATGGACATCCCGTATCACACTGAAGTTCGCTGGCTAAGCCGTGGGAATGTTCTGAGTCGCTTCGTCGCGCTGAAGGCCGACATCATCGCTTTCTTGCAAGAGGAAGGGAAACACATACCAGAGCTGGAGGAAGAACAATGGTCGTGGGATCTGGCATTCCTCACCGATATTTCAAGCCATCTGAACACGCTTAAAGGAGCCCTGCAATCATAATTAAGCGTCTACCTTTCGTACAGTTTCCACGTCTTCGCGGTTCAGACAAGCCACCGGGCACTGCGAGAGTCACTGAATATCAGTACGTCATATTTTAACCGGATCGACGCGGAAACCTCTCTCCACTGACGTGGGCGACCCGCGGTACCGAAAACCGCGCGTAATGTGCACGTCCTAGGTCCCGGACTTACTACTGGTCAGAGCCTGCTAAACGCTTCTTTTAAGTCGAAATACAAAATGTAAGTCGGCGCGAACCGTTTCAATTATGTATACAAAGTAGTTTTTGTTCAGTATTCTGAGATCAGAAAAGAAACAAATGCAGTTTATAAGGTACAGAAACGAGAAATTATCCGTCGTCATACTCGCCTCCAATCGGTGAAAAGGCGGCGCCTACTAGAAGAACTAGTGTGGATCAGGCGCCGACACGCAAAGGTCCCGGATGTACTCGGCGGCGCTGCGGCCGTAGGGACGAAGGGCCCGGCCAGCTCTGAGCGTTGCCAAGACCTCGGTCAGCAGCTTTGTCCTGCGGTTTGGCCGTTTCGCGGTATGGCAGCGCAAGTGGTTTCCACTCTGAACTGATCTACCCCGTGCTTGCTGTCGCTTGTGGCCAATGGAGTGTACATTCCGGAGTGTTGAATCGCGCAGCAAATGCAATGAGAGCCGCTCTAGTGCCACGCTAGAACACGCTTATCCAGAACATGCTTTAGTGGCGCCCTCTAGCGCCGTCGATACGAGTACAGCAGCTTGTGAGCGCTGCGCTCAGCTACACGACTGCTCTGTCTAGTTCATGGCTACTCGAGCAGCCAGGACGTCACGATGGAGGTTATTTTTGCTGGTTTTTGTAATTGTTGATTTCTATGACCTCTAGAAACAATATCGAAGTTCGAGAAAGAAAAGTGTCACTAGGTTACTACGTGCAGTGCGCTCAGGTTCGGTGCAGATTAAATTAGTCAAAGCCATCTGCAGGGCCCCTTTAACATAGCTCTCCAAGGAAAAAGACCATCTCATTTCGGACATGGTGAGCGCGATCTTCGCGTTCCAAGGAAAGCTGCGCCTCTTCAAATTGCAGCTTGGGGGTGGAAGCATAGTTCACTTTCCAACCTGCCAGAAGCTCTTTCCCACCGGCGAAAATCGGAAGACGGTAGCTGCGACGTACGCTCCACAGGTTGAGCACCTGCTCTCCGAGTTCCAGCAAAGATTCAAGGCATTCGAAAGTGAGAAGAGTAACTACGATTTGTTCCGCGATCCGTTTTCTGTCGCACCGGAAGACACAGGTCCGACGCTGCAGCTAGAACTCATCGACCTCCAGTGCTCGCCAGAACTGAAGAGTATGCATCGTGAGTCTCAGCTGCTTGACTTCTACAGAAGCCTTGACAGGAGCAAGTACGGAAACCTTGTGGACCACGCATTGAAGCTTGCATCACTTTTTGGGAGCACGTATGTCTGTGAGCAGACGTTCTCACTGATGACCCTCAACAAGAACCGTCTTCGATCTTCTATGACGGACATGACACTGCGAGATGTGCTGAAGACGGCCACCAGTGCGATGATGCCGGATATTGAAAACCTGTCTGCAGCAAAAGGTGTAACGTGTCACACTAGGTGCGGCCCGCGCAGTTTCCAATAAACAATTTTTGGCCCGCGTCATTTTTGAGTTGTGCACCCCTTGTATAGACCTTCACACCCTCCGTAGCATGGGTGCTGCCAGCTTGGCACCACGTGACGCGGCCGCCATACGAGTGGCTTCAACTCATCACTCCTCTCCTCCGTAGGCGACTTGGCGAAGGCGTTTTATTCGTTTTTAGAGCGCAGCTGTTAGGCGCCCGTTTCCGGCTTGAGCGGCGTCGGCGTCGCAGCCGGCGTAACCGCAAGGTCACCCCACGGTCACGTAACCCCAAGGTCACGTGACGCCCAAGTCACGTGACCCCCAAGGTCACGTCGACCCCCGAGGTCATGTGACAACCAGCCACGTGATTCCCAGAGGTCACGTGACCCCCGAGGCCATGCGTGACCCCCGGTCACGTGACCCTCTTCCGAGGTCACGTGACTCCCGACGTCACGTGACCGCCCCGAGGTCACGTGACCCCCGAGGTCACGTGAACCCCCCTCCGCGCCTCGCCACCTCCTCAAGAGCTGCGCTCTAATTCGGCATTACAGGGAGTTGTAAACGGCTTTCATTTTTACATCACGTTTTACGGCGATTTTTCGTCTTGCTTTGTGAAGTGTTCTTTGATATCTATTGTTGCTACCCAACTGCATGCCATCATTATGTGCGCAACTTCTGCACTTTATTTCATAACAGCTTATGCCTATTTGCATCGTCGGCATACCGGATACATGTGAATAAAAGAGTCAGCATTAGCACTGGCGCACAGTGAGTATTGTCAGGAATGACGAGGTGACAAACAAGGAATAGAGCGTCGCGGGCGTCGAAGTCGGCGTAGCAGCAGAGTCGAACGCTTGGGCCAGACTGACTGCGGCTCGCCACGCGGTAGTCCCTTATGTACAGAGCGCGACACTGATAGCGTGAACAAGCGGTCGCCGGTTTTTCCAGTTTTTCTCTTTGAAACCAAGGGATGTCATCCAAGTTATTATTGCTACGGAAAGAGCTCATTTAGTTCTATAATGTAAGTGATAAAATTTCGTGCTCGCTAATACTATTTAGAAGTAGAATGCGAAAATGCGCCGACGTCGTGTTCGCGCTAACAGTGTCGCGATGTGTACCTTCCAGCTTCAATAAACGGAAAACATGGCGGCGTGTGGCAGTCGTCTCAGCTTAGAATTGCGGGTGACATGATACAGGTCCAGCTCCGACAAACTGCCGAGATCAAATAACGTGAGAACACATATAGCAACATTGGGCATCAAAACGTTCTCCGATGACGAGGTGCCAAACCCTTATTATACCCGGTCGAGACTGAGAAACGCAGTCGCGGAAGGCGCACACCCGGACTCCGCGGGTGCATTAAGATAGCACCGGACGGGCAGTACTTCAGCTTGTAACACGACGCGGACGCTGTCGTTAGTGTAGTACGTGTAGCTGCGAACACCAACCGGTGCTCCCATTTAGGTGTCCTCCCAATGGGAGATTCAACGACAGCTTAAAACACGCACGACGGGACTTCCACGATTAGAACTCACCACGCCCGAAGTTTGGAAAGCAATGACTATTGAAGGCGAAATGTCGCTCAAAAATGGTGACCCAGAGTTCTTGGGCACAAACTGAGCGAGAGGAAGACGCGAGAGCACGTACGTCAGAACCTCTAGGTCTAATTCAACTGATTAGAGGGTAGACGCAAAGCTGGCTGCCTGTTTTTGTATATTTGGCTGGTAGTGTTAGAGCTGTACAATCATCCTTTGAATCGGATCTGCGAGATCTGTAGCGCACCCTAACTTTAGAGGAACGGTGCGCCAGCCAAATGCTCGGGCAACATTTCAGAGCGGCCTGAGAGGCACCACGGTGGCAACTTCCACCACCACTCCACTGCCATGGCGGAAGCTACCGCCGGATGCAAAGTGACCAGCCAATACTATTAATCAGCACGCGCGCCGAGCCTGCATGCCCGCGCACAAAAAAAACAAAAAAAAACGGGATTGTTTATGTGGACATTGGCTCTTGCTACGGTCAATGGCATATTTCCTCCTGTGATCACTGCACTGCAGAGCGGGACCGGTGCGGCATCCAAACGCGGTGGCGTACAAACGCCAGCCTCTTGGCTGGATCAGCTTCTTCCTCTTTCAACACATAGGCCCAAGTGGCTTTAGTCATGTGACCGGTCCTCTGACACACGCCCCCACCGCTCGTCTCACAGCAATAGAAGTCATTGAAGGGCGTGATCCGAAAAGCTGAGTGTGCTCTAAAGGAACAAGCTCAATGTACTTAGAACGCCCGTCTTCGGCCTACGAATGGACATCGTTTTTTGACAGCGCTCCTAGGGGCTGAAAATCAACGAGGCGAACACCAAGGTGCGCGATACAAATATGTATTTATTTCTGTATACCGATACAAGTTTTCGACGGTATTTTCGTATTTCTGCATTTGTAGGCGTATTCCTAGTATCGCGGTACTATCAGCACCGGATACGTCCCCTTATATTTTTCAATGGGTCGCTTATTTATGTCGGGCGCAAAAAAGTGAAAGTTGATTCTCTGTAGTGAGTACTCGTTTGTTTCTCAACAAATACTCCCAAAGTTAAGGTAGATCACGTTTCCTTTTATGTTCCTCCTATACACTAGCGGGTTCACATAACGGGTCCTACGAATTAAGAGGACATCTAAGAGTGGCCTTTTTACAAAATGTATTCCACTACCTGTATTTCGGCAGAATGTATTCTGGCGTTGGTATTTTGAAATACTTTTTATACGTTGCAAGTGTGTTTCTGATACGTATTGCGATGCCTTTTTGTAAATGTATTTTAGGCGTCTTCTGTCACGTACCCCAATATTTGTATTTTCCAATAATATTTAATGTCTTTCTGCCCAGCCCTACCAATTATGCCATTTGTCTCCACTGCCCTCGGGGAACGCTTTGAGAACGCAGAAGGCGGCTCCGGCGTTGGGCCTTCGCATTCGAACGCGCTCGACGGGTGCAGTGGTGACAAAGGCAGCTAGCTCGCTTCTTCTCATCTTCATGGCTTTCTCGGTGCATCATAACTATTGTTCACCAAGAGGGAGCCCTTGTTACGGGTGTACGCAGGGTGTTACACCTAGTCCAAAGCGTTGGCCATGCACGACCTGCGCCTCCTTCTGCAAATGGCGTAACGAGCGCTCTCGCGCCGATGCGGAGCACGGCTGAACGCTGCGCGGTCATGGGCGCTATCGATGGCGCACTTGTCTCACGTGAAACCTATAGAGTAATGTCAACTTATGTTTGTGCTAAAGTTCGATTGCCCATACCTCTATACCACTTCATACTGCGTTGTCACTTGGCAAGTGCGGCGCACATGGTACATTCTCGTACAACATAAAAAGGCCTCCTGGGAGATCGTGGCCGAGAAGACGACGGGCGGGGGCTCTGCGCGCGCTTCAGGCGAGGGGACGAGAGGACACTCACGCAGTGCTCAACCGGGCTGGAATATAGTTTACAGTTTTGGTCTGAGTTTAAATTGAAATATGGTCACAAAGTCTGGAATCAAGCTAACCTCTCTTGTCACAAGTTGCGTGTTGCACAGACGAAGCGCAAAGCCAGGAAGGGCGACAAAGGGTAGCACTAGCAATGTTGGGAGGAAAAGAAAACCCTCCTCTCCTTTCCAACGTTCCTAGTGCTCTCTCTTGACTCCCCTCGCCCTCCACTGCCCTCCTCTCCCGTCCAGCCTTCCTTCTGCTTGCTCTTCTCTCTTCGCCTGGCGTTGCCTTCGCCTGCACCATTTAGGGGACACGGAGTAACCGCTGCTTACCAGATGTTTCTAGTTTAAAATGTCAGAACAGGCACTGGCAATAAAAATTAAACAAGTTTACAAATCCCTGTGAAGCGAAATTAGAGCGCAGCTCTGGAGGGGAGGATGTGAGGGTACGCCCCTCCTCGTCTGTACCCTCTCCTCCTACCCTGCTCTTTCACCTTCTCTCCCTCTTCCCCTCCTCCCTCGGTCCTCTTCCTCTTCCCTCCTCCTCCTCCTCTCCGTCATGCTCCTCCTCCTTTCCTCCTTCCTCCATACGCCCCCTCCCACAATTTCCTCACTAAATTTTAGCTGAAAAATTGACGCCACGTGACCTCAATTCAATTCCCCGCTAAATTTCGCAGAGAAACTGAATTTGTTCATAAGTGACGTGACATCACGTCATGTGACGTCATTTTTCCCGCTGATTTTGACGGGGAATTGAATTGGTGTTGAGGTCACGTGACGTCAGTTTTCCCGCTAAATTTAGCGCGGAAAAGCGCCGTTAAGGGCTGCTCTCCAAACCTAGTGTTTGATTTATACCAGAGTCCTATATTTAAAAGACACATTTTATAGTGAATTCCGCTTGAAAATCAGGAGCGCTTTCTAAAATCTTCTAGGAAGGCGAAATTCCGCTCCTGTGGGACCCGTCTGAATTGTTGATTTGCTGAAGATGGACTCGCATATTTGGAGCGACCAACCGACCTGCGCAAGACGGTCGGCGGTTTGAAATGGCTGCTGCTCGAATTTGACAAGCCGACCAACGCCTCAGCCGACAGATCTTTTTGACGACCCGTGGTAACTGCCACTGCCTAGCTGCAAAAATAATACGCGACACAGGTTGGGTGAAAATATCCGTACTACGGAGCCCATGACACAAGTAATGGAGGAAGACGTCCGTATTCTTAACCGTCCAGGGACTCCGGAACCGGGGGGGGGGGGCAGGGGGAGCCCGAGCCTCCCCCATGATTTTTCAGGATGGGGCTGAGCCACCCCACCTCCACTTCTGAAAGAACGCAAAACTGTTTATTAATCTATTGCGGGTTCCCCCAGTCCGCGAGGCGGCGGAAGAGGCCGATCAACGCCAAATAACCTTCTTCAGCTTTGCCCAACAAGGTAGACTGTCAAAGTGAAGTGAATGAAAAATGTTTGTTGAAAACTATGCTAAAGTTCAGGAGACACTGAACAAGCTGCTCCAAGGAGAATATTCGATTGCAGACAACAGCAAGGCCACCTTCGAAGGGTTATTAAAGGTTTTTGAAAAGGTTTTAGGCGCTGCTATAGCAGCGTTTCAAGGGTATCAAAGGTATTAAAGAGGCTGCAGGGACCATCTGCGAGGCAATGTGCCGTCTGCGGTCTGAAGTCGCGTTTGATTAGTTGTGGGACTGCACGAGCTCAACTGCAATGCGGCTAGGATTTAAGGACCCTCGCAGCGCAAGGCCGACAAAACCGCCACAAAGGCTTAAAATGAGCAACACACCTTCTCCGCCAGTTGTACTTAATTGCAAGCAGCGTTACGGAAGGAGTACTTTGCGGCTGTAAATTACATTATGAGTGAAACTCAACGGCGGTTTGAACAGCCTGGCATGAAGCAGCTAGTTAAACTAGAGAGCACCTTGATTAACACCGCCGGTGGAAGAAAGTTATGACATGAAAAAGGCCCTAGGAGTGCATGCTTGTGATTTTTGTCTTGTCCGACCCTCTGCCCAGCTTTTACTTTCGCCGGCTTTTTTATGCAACCTTCATTTACTCAAAATTGGCATCATATTGAGGACAGACACTACAGGTAAAATCCGACGAGAATTCGTGACCTCCTGGTTCAAGTAGTAAAATATACGAAATTTCTTCATTCTGTGCCTGCATCTGTCACTTCGGGGGAGCGCTCCTTTAGTGCCTTACGCCGAATTAAAAGCTATCTACGGCAGCCTGCTGTCAGGGGAAACTGACACGCCTTATTTTGCACATTGAAAAAGGAAGAACCGCAGAGCTCAACCTGGACGACATCGTCAAGGAATTTGTCTCCTGGTGAGCGAACGGCGACCTGTTGGCCTTCCTTGAGACTATCAACACACATGGCCTTGGGGCCTATAAATGGATCTGTTTCATTCATCAAGCTTTTGTGCACTTTTTCTAAGTATGTATATTAAGATGTCAGTAGTAGGAAACATGTACGAGTTTGGCCAACTTGTAAACAAACGCCCAGGAGGGCGGGGCCTAACCCGATCCGACCAATCACAGCGCAGGAGGGCGGAGCCTAACCCAATCCAACCAATCACAGCGCAGTAGGGCGGGGCCCTTTCCCTCTCTCCCATCCCAGTGACCAATGACAGTGACCAAGACAAAGTTTTTCTCACTCTCATAACCAAACACGTTCACTGAGACACAATTTTTACGCTCAAAAGCCTCAACGTCTTGGGGGAAGGTTACAGGGTACGTTTTCGGAAACAGATAATTGCATGCATATGTTCACGACACGAGGATGCTCTTTCTCTGTAAGCCCCGTTTGCAGGATGCAAAGCACCACAAACACAAAGCACATGTCCCGTTCAGATTCGCGAAGACGCTCACTGACGTGGCCTTGCTTTTTTAGACAAGTTGCTTCGGCAGAGAAAAAAAGATCGTCGTCGGGAGAGCACAGGTGACAGGTAATCATGATGGGGATGAGATGGCTAGACGATATTCGTAGATATCCGACGATTAGGTGACGAGGGGGCTAGATGATGCGGGTCGTCTATAGGTATCGGTGACCTTTTCAGAGATAGCGAAAAAAAATCCTATTAGCGAGGAGAACGCTAGGCTTTTAGACTGCTCACCTTGCTGTGCAAGAAGGGTGTGGTGGAGGACCGAGGTGATTTTTCTCCCTCTCGAGGACCAAATGCTGAAACAAAATGTCTTATTAGCAAGGAAAACGCGAGGCTTTTAGTCTGCTCACCTTGCACCGCGAAGATCAGGAGAAAAACAATCCGTGACTCGGGTAGTTCGTGTGCGAAAAGCTGGAGTACGCCCAGGAGTCATAGGCCGTGCAATCACAGTAAACGAGGGCGCGAAGCACATTCCCACGCGGCGGGAGACTCGCGCGGCTTTTGCTTCACGATAAATGCCCACAGGCGTCGCGACAGTGCGGTTTATAGCGACGCCCGAACGTATACACAAATCACAATGTTTACCCAACGAAGTATATCCGATAAAAAGAAAAAGCGGATGCTCCCCAAGCTCGGAGCTGACCGCGCGATACAAGTACGTACCTAACAGGATCAAGTCTAGACATGTTTCGAATAGTTAAAAACCGCGGGCTAACAACAGATTAATAAGCGCGCT
>JAZHYW010012728.1:0-88651 GCA_037355805.1 Ixodes ricinus | reverse complement strand
CAGCTGTGATTCTACTATCTTCGCTCATCGCTCTGGACAGCGGCCGAGCTCGCGTGCTCCGCGGCACGGGCAGTTCACGCGACTCTCTCGCGCGACTTGGCGACGCGTTAGCCTCCTCTCATTTCTTCTGCCACTTCATGTCACTGGAACCTGAGAAAGTAACGCCCCGTCGTCATTTTGTTCCCCGTCGTCATTTTGGCTCATGAAATTAGCGATTTCTCCTTGACCTCTCCGTTCTTGGTGAGCCAATCTAATTTCGCTGTTTATTGGTAGCTTTATGGAGACGTTTCTTGCATACCGAGATTTTGTTGTGAATACACTGGCGAAACAAGCGTACATCTTCGTACCGTATGCGGTGTCGGTGCTTAGAGGCATTGAAAAATAATTTCCTTGTCTTGAAATACGCAAGAAGAACAACACCGTCAGGAGAGATCCGTGAAGATGGGCACGATTTATAAGTTGATTTCAAAGTGCCAAAGACGTTTATATTGGCGAGGAACGCCTTCAGTACGATGATGCTCCATGACGATCTTGGTGCGACTGGTTTAGAACGACCCTCTCGAAGCCTCGAAGATATCAAGGGGCCAAAATGGCGATTGTCATTGTCATGTCAACGGACGCCAATCAGCCAATCACCTTGCGAGGTTTTGTTTGTCTGTCTATGTTTGTGTCCGGCTAGCAGGCAGGGAGGGCATTAGCACTATACTTCCTCGCAGGCACGTAGCCAGGATTTTGTTTCGAGGGGGGGGGGGGGGGGCGCCCATGACCAAATGCTGTATGACGGGGAAGGAGGGAGAGGAGGTCCCAGCAAAATGGAAGATTTCGGGGGGGGGGGGAGCCCGGCCCATGCCCCCCCCCCCCTGGCTACATGTCTGCTTCCGCGGATCCAGTGACTTTAGTGCCACCCACACGTAGTTCTACGGAAATTTATGCAGATAGTACACCTATGCACCAGCAATTTTTTCTTCTGAGCATGCACGGTTTGTCACTTACATATCGTGCAGGTTTTCTCGATCCTTTTCGACGACTCTTCTTTTTTCAGGTTCTTTCCGTGTGCAGCGCCATTTTTCGCATCTCTCAAGGTTGGCAGAAGTTGCTGGCACATCTTTACTCTCGTACCTGCTTCCTCTCCTATGTAATGTGTTAGTCATATGACCTTAATCATGCCTTCTTTCTATTTTTATGGTTAGCTGAGTTCTATCTGATATTTATCTCATCTTTATCACCTCTTTATTTTTTTTAATCTTATCTTCATATTTTGTTTATCTTCATTTTACCTTACTTTTATCTTACCTCAGCTTTTTTCTCTTCCACAGGCCGTTTCATGGCTCTCCGTTGTGCTATCAGGATCGATGAGAGCCTCGAATAGACCGATGTCACCAAGCGAACTGCGCAGGCGCGCATTCCGGAAGTGGTGCCGCCACCATGCTACACTGTAGTTATCCCTTTCCGGCTTCCCCGCTACGTAGTTTTACGCATACATCATCGTAGATTATCGTTTGAAACGCCCCGGTATCATCTTGATTCTCCTGCATGCCTGTACTTTATACAATTGTATTGTTGGTGATGCCTTCGTCTGTCATAAAGCGTAGAAAAGCAGTTCCAGCCGTCTTATCGCTTTAGAATCACTTTGTCGTCTGCTTTGTCATCGTCCACTTTGTCGTCGTCTGCTTTGTCGTCGTGTGCTTTGTCGTCGTCTGCTTCTTCATCTTTGTGAACGTGTGAGCACCGTGAGCCCTCTGCCGTTCACGCGGTGGTCCCCCTGCGGCCGCGGGAAAAGAAAACAACGACGCGACTACTCGAGCTCGGACGTCTCATATAACTTGGAAACAAGTGAACATCTAGTGCAATGGCAAAGAACAAGAAACTTCGAGGGACCATCGGCTCGATGTAGTACCGCGGAACGGCATCAAATATGTTGGCGAAAAATTTATCTTGGTAGTGCTCAGTCTTGTGCATAATGATCAATCAACAATGAAGCAAGAGGAGCTGAATAGACTTTCTGTGTGAGCGATAGTTATCTAAAAGTTGTTTCAATCTGGTTGACAGTCTGTGCGACAGGGTACAGATGAACGGCGGGAGAAGCCTGCACACAAGAAAGTAATGATCTACAGAAAAGCCATGCCTGAAGCAACCATGCCAGATGTCTGCAGAGCTTGGGGTGGAGATGATTTTTCGTGTACAGTTTCTATTCAGTTTTATTTTGTTTGCGCGCAAGCTCCGAAGCGCTAACAGTCGCCCGACGGGGGAAGCTTTCTTTCTGCGGTCTCGATTGGTGTTAATGCAGAATAGATCAGTAACGTCAGCCTCATAGACCACCACAAAATGTATGAAGTTCGTTTTTACAATTTTGGCGGTAAGTGTTGTATTCTAAATTGTATTATGTAGTGTTTTCCTTTTGTAAGAAAAAAAAATGAAGACTGCTTCCGAAACAAGTTGTTTTACAAGTGATGCATATCGGGAATCGCTGCTCTTTTTTAGTGATTGTCCTGATCTTTCGAAGCACAGTTGTGCTTGACACATGTCGCAATAACTGTTATAACCACCAAAATACATCGAGCAAAAAGTGTATTAAAAACGGCCTTCACAAAAGAGTGCGGAGGTCCTATTTGAGATAGAATGCTCAGAGAGATTCCAGCGTACGGCACACTTCGGCACGCTCTACGTCTCGTGCCCTCTAATCTTACACATTTTAGCTGACCTGCAATAGGGTGGACATAAATTATGAAGCAAATCGCAAAACAAATCGCAAAACGATTTTTTTCCTGCCGCTCTGTCCGGCTCAGTTTACCTTTCTTTGCCATGCTCCTTTCTTTCGGGAAGACATAATATCCGAGGCCTTTTTGCCTGGCGCTGTTATTATAGCTCCGAGGCATACAACAGGTGAAGTTACCGATTAAAAAAGTGAGAGCCGTTTACACCTCCCTGTAATGCCGAATTAGAGCGCAGCTCTTGAGGAGGAGGAGGGAAGGGTACTGAGGAGGGGGTCACGTGACCGACCTCGGGGGGGGAGGTGCGGGGGTTCACGTGACCTCGGGAGGGGGGGTTACGTGACCTTGGGAGGGGGGAGTGCTGTGACCCTCCCCCCCCCGAGGTCACCGAAGGTACTCGAGGTCCTCCCGAAGGAACCCGAGGTCCTCCGTGGTCCTCCCGAGGTTTTCTTGAAGGAACCCAAAATCCTCGGGGGAGGGGGGGAGTCGCGGTTACGCCGACGCCGACGTCGACGGCGATGGTAACGGCGACACCGACGCCGCTCAAGCCGGAAACGGGCGCCTAAGAGCGGCGCTCTAAAACCATGAGTAAACACCCGGCTAAAAGTATCGTGCTAACCCCAAAATTTCCAAACGCCGGGCGCACATGCGCAATGAGGCGGCCGGAAAACTGGGAAGAGCTACAGGTACCAAAATGCAACGCGACAGCAGTGGCGTCGCGCAACTCCTGGTGAGATCGGTCTATTTCTAACTAGGCGATGCGGTGCATTATGAAAGGGAAATCTGCATTCACAATAACTCTTGCAAGTTTCCTCGTTTTTTTTAGTTCTTTTTCTTTTATATTAGTTAGGGTGCTTTTGCTGTATTTCTTTCGTGTTTGCTTTATTTTTACTTTTTAAGAAGGATATATTTTAGTGTGAGGTTAATGTACGACGTCGACGCTCTTACGAAAGCCGTGCAGCGAAAGCACTGTCGCCTTTCTGATCAAAACTTCTAACCGAAATTCGTGCTTTTTTCTTTTTTTTAAGGGTTCGGCAACGTCTTTTTACGTGTAGTGAACTTTCACTAGTTACCCGAAAAACAAAGCATGAAATCCAACAAGAATATAATACATTAGAGCTATCGTTTCATGAAACAAAAGTGCACCTTACGTTGAGTAAGTGTAAAGATGAAATAAATTAGCAATATAGTTATAGCCTTATACATCATGTATCTTGTCTTTCGTTGGTGAACACAAGTAACAAAAACAAATTCTCTCGTAAGCCGAAGATTCTAAAAAAATTTAACATTTCTCCGTTAATTTAGAGTACGGTCATAGCGACAATTGTGACACGTCACGGCGAAGTCGTTTTGCATCGGCATCGCGTTCACGCACCTTGGGGTGCCTCAACAGAAGCGTTCGAAACAAAGCAGACATCCGACCATTTTGTTCGGAACGCTTTAGTTTCTTTTACAGCGATAGCTGATATGGGCTCTCCCGACCACTGTAAGTGACGTCAGCTGTCGATGTTCTAGCTGTTAATGATGTGCTTGTTGTAGTGGTTGTCGTTGTTGACGTTGCAGTTGGGGTTGTAGGGCGTCCGTCATCGATGTTTTCAAATCCTTAAAAAAAAAAAAGATCGCACACCGCCCGCTGGGACCAAACCCGAGTCCGCTGCGTACGGAGCGGAGGCGTTACTTAGAGCTAAACCACAGCTTCCCTTTTCCCTTTTTTTCTTTGCTGAAAAGCTAATTAAGCTGCAGCGTTAGCAACTTCCTCTACACTTAGGGCTTTTGTAATAGGCGATGCCCACTGCACGCGCTCCCTGGAAAAAACAAAAATAGGTGATAACAAAATGTCGTTGTGGCACTGTCAATGCCAAGAGATCTTGCGAGGAAACGCGCTTTTGAGCGCTCTGACACAAAAGAAAAGGAAAGAGAGAAACAAAAGCGTTCGGAAAGAACAAATTGATGAGATGTGTACTTTGTTCCGAACGCTTTTGTTCCAATCAGGTTTGTTACCTGATTGGCCAGAAAGGGGATAATGTTTGCCTACTCAATATGGAGGCCCGCGGGGTCACTTTTGGGATGTCATTTTTGAGAACATCAGTGGAACAGTGTCACGAGGATATGTAAAGGAGAAGTTCCCTTGAAATATATCATCAGAGCAGCTTTGAGAATGTTCTTTCTTTTTAGTTCACGTCATGGGAAAGTTCGAGGGCGATAATGTTATAACCGTGCGGTCCTTCCTTCGGCGGAAGTGTAACAACGCAGCCTTGCAGAAGAAACGAAGCGCTGCGGAGTGGAGCTTTTTTATTTATTTAAATTGCAGTGAAATGTTCCTTTCAACTTTATAAATAAAGTTTCTTCGTTAAATCTTTGGGTGCATCCATTCATACTTCTCTTCACTATCATAGTGCAAAGGGCAATATCGTTCCACCCCACGTTTCTGACAGTGCACATGGAAATGTACTGGTAAAGAAACTATAACTGGTGGAAAACTGAAATGTTAGCCTTCTGTAAAACAAATTGCCAGCATTGACATAAACCTCAATTCCCTGTGATTGAGACTAGGTTTGTGTCCACTGCTAGCAATTTCTTTTACATTCTCATTTCAGTGTACCACTTAATATAATTTCTTTGCCTTTACATTAAATTCTAGTTATCGGGTGCTTCAAGTGCCCTTTTAGCAGAATAAGCTCATAAGCTTACAGATCACTAGAATTAGGCTGGGAGCTCACACAAGGTATGCTAACTTTTTCCTAGCAGTATGCACGGAGTGTCCTGAAAACTATTCCGAAATAGAGCTGCAAGCATACTTATGGTATGCTTTTATCATCGGCGAGTATACTCGAGATCGGCCAATTTAATACGAAATTATTACAGAAGTAGCATGCATAATAAACACAGCTGAAGTATACTAGAATTGAGCTACTTTTCGCGAAGGGGAGTCTCTCGTTGAGAGCTCTTGGCATTGACAGTGCGACGACGTCATTCTGATATTGACTATTGCTTTTTTACTTCTGCGGAGAGCGCGTGCAGTGGGCATCGGATGCTATAAGACCCCCCCCCCTGCCCAAAAAAAGTCTGAAGCGCGCTGTTAACTTTGTGGCCTAGCTCTGTGGTGCAGCGGACCCAGGTTCGACTCCCGCGTGTGATGCATTTCAAGGATTTGACAACGTTGACGACGGACGCCCTACTCCGCCAACTACACACATATACAACATCAACAATGGACGTCAAGTGGTGAAAAAACCCATAAAAACTTTCGCTGTAAAAAAAAACAAAAAAACTTGTGTTGTTTTATGCTAGGTGGTTTCTTCGTGTGCAGTCTTGCGTTGTAGGCAGATCACGCTTTTCGAAGCAGTACCAGCTCCGGTCGGCCTAATTGGAGGTGGCAGCCCCATAGGAGATAACGCTGTTCGCTCGGGATTTACGTATCCAACGTGACTCCTGCGTCAATCTCTGCATTTCTCTATCTCTCTCTCTCTCTTTCTCCTTTTTTCACTCTTTCCGCATTTGGTATTAAACAGATTTGCTTAACGCTTTTTTTTAGAGCGCAGCTCTTAGGCGCCCGTTTCCGGCTTGAGGCGGCGTCGCCGTCGCCGTCGGCGTCGGCGTCGCCGTCGGCGTAACCGCGCGGTGCATGATGGGTAAATTTCCCCGCTAAATTTAGCGGAAAATTTTCCCCGCTAAATCTAGCGGAAAATTTTCCCCGCTAAATCTAGCGGGAAATTTTTCCCGCTAAATCTAGCGGTAAATTTTCCCCGCTAAATCTAGCGGAATATTTTCCCCGCTAAATCTAGCGGGAAATTTTCCCCGCTAAATCTAACGGAAAATTTTTCCCGCTAAATCTAGCGGAAAATTTCCCCCGCTAAATCTAGCGGAATATTTTCCCGCTAAATCTAGCGGAAAATTTTCCCCGCTAAATCTAGCGGAAAATTTTTCCCCGCTAAATCTAGCGGAAAATTTTCCCCGCTAAATCTAGCGGAAATTTTCCCCGCTAAATTTAGCGGAAAATTTTGCCCGCTAAATTTAGCGGGGAAAATCCCCCTCCTCGAGGTCACGTGACCCCCAGGCCACGTGGCCCCCTCTCCGAGGTCACGTGACCCCCCGTGTGCCTTCCCTCCTCCTCAAGAGCTGCGCTCTAATTCGGCGTTACAGGGAGTTGTAAACGGCTTTCACTTTTTTCTATGCTTCGTTTCTCTCGATGACGTAGCCGTAAATCTTCCGTGTTCTCGTCACTGTGTTTGCCCGGCCACGCCACAAGCTGGGAAGAGATCGACTCAGCTAAAGATTCGGATCAAGATGAGGGGGAAAAAAGGCATCCTAGAGTGTAGGTTTTCGAGTCCGTTGGATTACTAATAAAGTGTGGCGGTCTGAGATGCTATTAGGCTGTCCTCCTTAGAGATTAATGCTGTTTGGGTGCAACGAAAAAGACGCCGAACTTGGGTAAAGAAGGTTTGGGATCGATACACGAAGGTGTTTATGTTGGTGAACATGAGAGGGTTTGAGAGAAGCAGGCTTCCGCCGTCTGAACACATCACTCAATACTGGGAAGAAAATAGCTTAATTACTATGGAAGCATCAGCCTTGTTTCAGAAGAGGTTTATCGATAGTCACGCAATTGATCGAGTGTACCTATGAGTTCAGTTCGCACCTGTTCTGAATGAGTGGGATCAAACTGATGTCGTGTTTATGTACTTTTCGAAGTCGTTTGATGGCCTGCCACACAATACATTTATTGAAAAACATTATCACGTGGGTCTACATAAATATATAATCTCGTGGATCAGTTCCTACTTAAGAAATAGGACACAGTACGTTTTTTGTAATGATTCTTGATCGGTATTTTTAGCAATTCATTCAGGAGTGCCACAGGAGTCGGTGCTCGGCCCACTTTTATTCTTACGACATGATAACGATATAGCAAATTATATGCTTCCCGCTGATCGGGTAAAACTATTTGGAGATGATTGCATACTATTTTTCAAAGTGCATACCATTCAAGATCAAAATTTGATCAATGATGCTCTGGAGAAACTCCGCTTGTGGCATGATATATGGATATGATTATCGATTCCGATAAGACAATGTTCTGTGACATTACTAACAAGGAAAACGTCTGATATTTTCAGTGCAGAATAGGTAGCACGCAATTAATGAAGGTAAAATAGTTTAGGTACTTGTGTGTTTTATTCTGTAATACGTTACGTTGGAATAATTGTGTGAACTACGTGTGTGCAAAAGCTTCCTAAAAAGGCATCTACGGGATGCTAAAAGTGGCGTTCGTTTAACGGCTTGTAAGTGTTATGGGCGTCCAGTATTATAATATGCATGATCTGTATGGAATCCATGCAGACAATATGAAACTTCCCGAATTGAAAGAATATAAAATTGCGCCCTTCGAGTTATTTTTTCTAAATACGAGCGCACGGAATTCGCTTTTGTAATAGGCGTGAGGAAAGCTACAGTCGCTGAAAACGCGAAGACGAATATCCCGATTAAACGAAATGTTTTCAATTAACAACGTTTTGACAACTATAGAACAGCAATAGTACATGCGCCCTTCAAATTCACGTTCTCAAAGGACATGCAGTGTTGGGAGAACTGCGCTCATTGTTACAAAATTTACGCCTTTAAATACTTTCGCATTTACTTTTTCTTTGTGTACAACAAAAGTAGAATAGAACGCTCTGCCTAATGAAGTCGTCGAATGCACCGATAGGGACGCGTTGGAGTTAAGGCTGCGCGATTGTATAATATGTCACATTTTGAGCAGGGTGACCACCCTGTCTGTTTAAGTCGTAGGGCCCGCATAAATGTGTAAATACAGTATTGTAGTTTTTTTTTTCACAAAATATCTTTTTTTTGCCTTGACCGAAAGGTGCAGTATTGTAAATAAATAAAATAAAATCAACCAATTGTGTTTTCTTTTTTCCCAGAGATGAGTGGCGTCGCCACTCATCTGCGAAACATCTTTCTTGTGATTGTTTAACACATTGACTTTCAGAACTAAGCAAACTCCTTTTTACGTGGAAAAAGCTTGTGCAACACACAAACTGGTTGAAGGCATTCAACGAACGAATCATTATGCAGGTAATATCAACGGGTTATTAACAGTTTCAAATGCCGTTTTCAAAAGATTTTAATCAAAACTCGCTAATACCAATAAAAAAAAAGGTTTTCACCATGCTTTTGGACAACATCTTTTCACTTTGCTTTTGCGGTTTACTTAGATTCGCATACTCACTGACTGTGAAGTCCCATTCGAACGCACAAAAAACTAGCACGTGCATCAGTCTAAACAGTTTTGTATTCCCGCTCATTAGTTCGAGCGATCCACATAGAACCACTGAGAGGGCGAGAACTGCAGTGCGAAGTTTCAGTTGTTCCGCCTCCAGTGCCACCTTTTCACCTTCGACGACACTTCGGCGTCCCGTGCACATCAAGCACGCCGTGCGAGCGCAGTCCAAAGCACGACGGAAGGCATGAAGGGCTTGCTGGTAGCCGGGCGCTCAAAAGGCACACCTCGCCGTTCTCATTCACTCAGTAAGTGCACGGGTATTGTTTGTTTTGTTTTTTTTGTTTTTTTTTTAAGCAGAAGATACCAGACCTTGGTCTCGCTTTCTCCGTCTTTCTCTCGCTCACAGACACACAGACAGACACGCACACACACATACACGAGCAAGCAAGCGCACACACTGACACACAGAGACGCACATGCCCAAGTCCACGCACAAGCCAAAGTTACTAGAACACTCAGTTGGGAAACTCACCGTTGAAACCTGGGCCGCTGGCGTCCACCGAGACCGAACTACGAGGGGCGTTCATAAAGTTCGTATTATCGGCACAAAAAAATTTAAAAAAGCGGAACAAAACAGGCATTAACATGAGCGTTCGTCCTTCTAGTTTCGGCACAGTGTACACATCGCGTGCTATAGTAGCGCGGAACGCCGCTAGGGAGTCGAAACCAAAATGGCACCACCCGTCGGAGCCAAGCACATGCAGTGATCCACTTTTTCCATTTAAGGGAAGCAATGCCAAGGATATTCATTAAAATCTGGGAGCATTGTTCTGGCACAATGCCCAAGTTTATGAAACTATGGTTAAATGACGTTGACTCTTCCAGTGTGGCCAAACAAGAGGAATGCATTTCAAGGACGATGACCAAGTGATTGCTGAAGTGGTGCGATTCCTGAACACTCAAAACGAGGAGTTCTAAAACAACGGCCTCCGGCATGTTCTTTATCGCTTGCAAAAGTGGATAACGCTTAGTGGCGAACATGTAGAGAAAGTCTCAATTCCTACTAAAGTTTGATTGATCAATCTCTATTTCTTCCTGACAATGATACGAACTTTATGAACGCCCCTCGTAAATACGACAGCAGCGCCACTCTTTATCATTTGTCTTTACTGTGGTCACCCAGACCTTTTAAAGCGCATGTTTTTTGCATAAAAACCAACGGAAAAAACTCTTTTTGTAGTAACTTTTATTGGAGTTTAGTACAATATGAAGGGCGCGTGGTGTTTTCTAAAATCTTAAGTTTGCGAGGTTTTGCGGCACAATTAATATTGTTTTTATACAGCTATGCATTAGCGGTGATTTCAAGTAGCGCGTCACGACCTATACTCTGTTTCATACTTAGCGTATAACGCTGTCAAATCTACTGGGGCGAGCGCGTGACTTCATCCATAGTTTTGTTTGCGCGAGAACGCGTGCAAATGATCAACGAGATCAAACCCCATGCTCGCGCCAGTAGCTTTGACAGAGTTGCACACTAAGTATGAAACAAAGTATAGGCGCATCCTAACTTCGGTAGCAATTCGCGGCGCGTCCGCTTGGGAGACGGTGGTGGCACCCCTGCAACCCTTTCCACCATATCTGTTTCGGCGCAAAATGGCCGGTTCAAGACAAAATAGAAGTCACGTGCAGTTCTTCGAGTAGCCGCTGCGGGAGAAATGGCGGCGTTGCGATCGACATTAGCTCGGTTCTCGTGGACGGATCGGTGCCACTTTTAAGAGCAGTCTCTATGGCAGTTTCCCAACTGAGTGGTTTCTGTAACGTTCCACAAGCGCATTCCAATACGCAGCTTCATACACACACGTAGTACATGCACGCACACACACACGCGCGCACGCGCACACGCGAGCACACTAACACAGGCACCGAGACACGCACACCAACATACGCGCATAGACACGCACACACACGATAACGCCTCCTACCAGAAATGAAGCATCGGCGTACAACTGGGCGCACCAAATGTGGGAAGTCTTTCCGTTTAACAAAGCGGCATTGTGCCGTTTTCGGACAGGTCATTACCGGCCGGCACTCGGCGTTGCGGTTCTCCTGTGATGCTAGGGCCGCAGCACCCCACTCCCGCGCGCACCTTACCTTGTTGGTCCAAGCTCGGAAACTTTCTCGCGGTCTAACCCTGTCCGCGAAACTGCAGTGGCGAGAATTTATGAAGCGAGTTTCGGGCCCTAAATTTAGGACCCCGATAAGCATTGCAAGGACCGAAGGTGTGTTTGCAGAGTGTTTCTTCTTTTTCGAAGGGGGCGGAGAAAGGGAGGATCCCAAGTTTTAAGAGTGAAGCAACAGTTTCTTGCCTGTTTACATACGGCGTATTTCACCAACGCTCCGGAATACCTTTAAAAAGGGCACTTCGAATTAAGATATTGCCACGTGCGTAGCGGAGTCTTGTAGCAAAGACATGTAAAACAATGTGCGTAGAGGGGTTGACAACGAACGCGAATACCAAGTGGAGGAACGTGGTTTTTGAAAACACACGCACACAGCTCTTGCTTTCATTCATCTTCGCTCTACTGGATAGTCTTTAGCTTGTTCTCGGCAGTCATCAGTGTGTTCCGGTTCACAACATTACTGGACGTACCACCAGAATAATTGCAGCGGACAACGCGCTGCTTTTGGGACAGTCAACTAAATGTCTGTCGCCGTCACAAAATACACGGTATTTTCCTTTGTTTCTTTATTCTTTATCAGGCACACGTTCACCTGTTGAACGTTCATTTTTAGTTGTACGCTCGGTGTAACATTTTTGTCAAAATAGCTGCTTCGAAACAACGTAAGAGACCCCGGCGGTCGTCAGGATGTGGTGTAAAGTCACTTTGCAAAATAAAGACCTAAACCCTAGTCATTAACTTCTGAAATATTAACCTTAACTGTCAATATTCATATAGACCTTTTTTCAAAGTCCAACAAGCAGCATTTGTGGACGCCATTGTTTGGATACGTAACGTGTGATTGGATCTGAGTCCTACCGAACGTTTGAGCAGCCCACGTGTCCAATGAGTGTGTTCGATCAACCAATAGCGGGAGAGGCGTCGGCGCGGACATTTGAAAAGCGTGTTTTAAGATTTGTGGCACCGTCCTCCACTTGTGGCATGACTGCTGCCCAATAAACTGAAATCTTAAACTCCGCTTCGCGGTTTCTCTGACGGCTTTAAGCCGCTACAGGACTCAGGCACCGAAACTACAATACGAAACGAGCAGCGGAAGTGCCGCCCGGAAGTGACGTTGGCATCCCTCGCGGTTTCATGTAGCGAATCATCGCGAAGCAATATGCGCCGTGGCACATTCTCTATACATTTGCGCGTCACCACGCTGCTTGGAGGGTTTGTCTGGCCGCCGTGAATGGAATATACCTCGCGGGCACTAGTGCCACGCGCGTCGCAGAGGCGAGCGCGTACGTGACCTGAA
The DNA here is from genome assembly GCA_037355805.1 of Ixodes ricinus. Lineage (NCBI taxonomy): Eukaryota > Metazoa > Arthropoda > Arachnida > Ixodida > Ixodidae > Ixodes > Ixodes ricinus. The sequence continues at coordinate 76,237 of JAZHYW010012728.1, read as the reverse complement.
TGGTGACCGGGTTTGACTGTCGCCCAAAGGATCTGGGGTCCATTCCACATAGCGGAATGTTCTTTTATTTATTCTTTCCACTTGTCGTTCTCGCAAGTTCGACAACGTTTCTCGTCTCATCGAGTTACGAATGTTCTACGCGCCGAGCGTTCTAAGCCGAATGTTCGAGAAACCCACCCCGGTACGAAAGGTGCTCCGCGTGGCGAGCCGGAGTGTCTCGCCCAGCGTTCGATCCTGCTGTTACGCCGACTACGACGCCCGCGACGCTCTGCTTGTTATCTTCTATTCCCTTTTGTGTTTTGGGCACGAAGTTTGCCCCATTAAATGTTTTTGTTTTTATTTCTGTTTATTTATTGTTCTTTTGGTCACCACCCGTGACACTAGTCAGGCAACTGTGAGCACGCGTTAGCAAGGCGTGCACGCAGTTAGTTGTCTTTTTGCCCGATTTTGTAAAGGTTTGCCATGGCGATCATCTTCATGACCTGGTGATAGTTAGAGAACGGCACTGTCTTGAAAGGAAAAAGTTGAAATCACGTTTCTGTTATTGTTTTAAGTCGAGGTGGCGCAAGCTGCCGCCCGTTACAAAGGGTACAGCCGTTATCATCCATCCATCCAGGCTTGACTATCAGGCGCTCTGCAAGGGTTTGCAGGCCTTGAAGACAAGTGCCAGCCAACCGCACCCTCCCGAACGACGTCGACAGAGGATCCGGGTGGTATTGTCTATTTTTGTGCCTTCCACAGGCCAACAGCAAGACTGGCGCCGCCAAAAGACAGCACTTGCAGTTGTCTCTAGACTTGGGGTCAGGCATAGTCATAGAAACGGAGAGCCTTGCTCTGGTGTCTCCTCGAGAAATAAAGATTTTTTTTTCTTTACTGGGCCTGGTAAAATCTAGGCAGCCGAACCTCATCATTATTATATAGGGTATTTAGTTTTCTGCCTTGCAAAAACTACTATAGCACATTTGGGCAAAGGGCTACAGTTACCAAAGTAGAATATGAGATAGAATAAATAAATACTTAAAAAAGTGCCACTGCATAGTGCATTTGAAAAAAAAAAAGCTAGAGAGTATAATTACTATACTTTTTATTCGTGCACCGACGTTCGCTGTGTTCAACAATGTTAGGCCGAAGTATTTCTAGTTTAAAGCGCCCTTTTAATGGCATTGTTGGCCGTTATGAATACACAATTAACATATATAATTAACTAATTAGTGCGCTGGTAATTTTAAAAGAATAGAACGAAACGTAAAAAAAAATCTGAGCAGGACGATGCCCTCAAATCCTGTAACGTAAATTAGAACGCCGAGGCAGTAGTTACAAAACGCTATCACTTAAGTAGATCCTTATTGTAAACTTAGAACAAAACTCGCTTTCAGTTTTGTACTATAGGATTATGTGTTTTAATTTTTGCAAGGTGCAAATACCTTGTAGTTTCTAGCAAATATTGTTTTCTTTTTACTTTTTGCTAAAAATATATTGAGTACGATCATATTTACCTTATGCGTTCCACCGGCCGACATGTGGGAGTGCGCTCCGAGGAGGGTAAAAATACTTAATTCAACTCAAGATTTTAAAACTTTCACCCTTACATCAAAATATATTCTTAAAAAAAACAAAAAAAACATTATGCGTGCTGCGGGCGCCACTCGAGGTCGCTTCCCAACGTCTGTTTTGCAATTCAAACGCGAAGTTGGGGTACTGACAGCGCAACGTATCATCTTAAACGGCCTTTCTACAGAATAGGAGATCTTACACAACGCGGCCATACAGCCATAGCTACAGCCTGGCAAAATCCCCGAGACGCATTAATGAGGCCGCAGCAGTGCACTTTACGCAACTGCTGAGTTTTGGTCGGCCGTTGGCTACTCAGATGGGCCAACTGGGACTCGTTCAGGCAGACAAAGGAGAAAGCTGAAAAATAGAAACAATGTAATGGCTGCCTCTGGGGGATCCTATTGATTCTATGCGTTCTGAATGTATTCGCGACTCCAGCGACCTATAGGGGACGCCACTATCGGGCAAATATGGCGGTTGAATCCAGGTCGTGCCGTGCCATGTGCGAGCTCAACGCACAACTCTGGGGTATCAGCAAGTTAGCATTGGACTCAAAATTGGTTCTGCCGCGTTTTATCTTCCACGTTTCGAACCTGCGGCGATGTGTTGGGGTAAGCGAACTTCCAGAGGCTTGACTTTCTTCGAGGAAACGAGGAAAGGACTGCCCACTCTCCTTCCACGCTGCCGATAAACGTTGAGAAACGCAGAACGTCTGAGCTCACGCGGTTACATAGGTCGCGTGCAGGTCAACCTGGGTAACAAGGCGATACTACGGTTACGACACAGCCACCGGTAGAACTGTTCTGTCGCTCAATTCACCGACAACATGCAAACACGGAAGCCAGAAGAGACGAGCGAAATCGCGAAGGGACCTGTTCCGGCCAGTTCAGTGTTTTCCCGCTCGGTGTCGTTCGTTTTGCTGGAGTCGCGAATACCTGCGAGCGCTCATGTAAAGCGGCAGCAGAGAGAGTAACTTTGGCAACGTACGCGAGTGAGTTAAAGGTGCCATGTAATTAAATTTGGGCTGAGATAAATCATTGCAGATTCAGATTTTGCTAATCGCATAGCGTTTAGTGGGCCAAAAGAAAAAAGGGTAGAAAGTCAAAAACCTGTTCTTCGCTGCGAAATTCTGAAAAAAAATATAGCGGACTATTTCGTACCTCCTGTCCTTCGAAATCTCTCCGCCTTTTCACTGTGATATGTTCGCAATACACAACGCACGTCAGCCAACCCTAGCTAACACATTGGACACGACAACTGCGTCACTCGGACGTATGCGCTGGTCAACAAGCAATCCGTCAACGACTATCTGGATTCGCGTTCGTAACCAATGAGCAATGCAGGTTGCGATAAAAGCCGTGGCGGCTCTTATCGCAACTTGCGAATAACAACTTCCATGATGTGTGCTTAAAAGCACGTTGGAAGCTCGCAGTCATCGCATCCGATACACAAGTACGTCGCGACCACGTAATTTCTCATTTCGCTTTTGAGTTGAGGATTAAAACTAAGAAGGATAGAAGTTAAAAAAAATATATAATTTCATGGTCCCTTTAAGAAGGGCAGCCCGAAAACATTCGTTGTCCGCGTTTCCACATTAGCCGTTGAAACACGGCGCACAAAGGGCTTTGTAGTATAATACAACCTAAACCTCCTTGGCATGAAAGCTGCAGGGCTGAATATTAAGTGTACCCTAAAGATGGCCAACGCGGTTAAGCCGATTGGACGCGTGTACTGCAGCAAGCGTTCGGCCGATACTCGCATCCAATCAGCGAGAGCATCGGGTTCTCTCTGATTGGACGCGAGTTTGAGCCGAACGCAGACACTGCACTCGTGTCCAATCTGCGCCCATCGCTGGGCCTTCTTTAGGAAACGCCGAAAATGTGATACTGCGACTTTTGTTCTACAAGATGTGTTGATCCAACCCTCGTTTTATGTAGATGTAGACAAACTAGCTATCATACCAACAAAAAAAAAGTTATGAAGGGAAGGTAGGATTGGGGATTGATGAAATGCCTCCCGAGCTAATGCAACGATAATTCCGCCTGATGCGTGTGTAGGCATACATTCCATCCCCTTCAACGCAGTTGTATAGTCACTGAGGATATGAGAACCGTAGGGCGTGTCTTTTAAAAGTCGCGGCTTCTAGTATGCGCTCCATGCCTTCCACCATGCTTTGCCTGCGCGTCCGCGCTCGAGGTGATCGAGACGCCGAAACGTATGGGAAGCTCGCGCTAGTGGCGAGACAACTGTGTCGCCTCTCTGCCGCTCTAACATTGTCAGTGACTGTTTACACTATAGAAAACGGAGGGGATGTGCAATAAGACGAGAAGAGAGCGTAAAGAATAAGTTGGGGAAACATTTTTGGCAGTATACTATTCCCATGCCCGACAAAATCGCCAGAATGTAGAAATGCATCTATCAGCCGAAAATCTCGGCGCCATCATGTATGTACCGAGACCCATACGGCGATTGCGTGCAGGTGAGAAGGCTGTTGGTTGTCGCTACGTGGTCACACGGTCGCTCACACCAATCGATAAAACTAGACAACACAGTGCTACTACTTTAACGCTATACGGGCGTTTTCATTTTCTACTACTGTAAGAAATTCCTGCTCATCTACTTACACGCAAAACACTCAAAGAGCCAATCATCGCTATCTAGGAAACCAGCTCAGCAAACGATGAGGCAAAACATCCGTTTAGAGATGAAAATTAAGTCTGCGCTGTGGCATTACGCAATGCAAAGCATCATGCTTGCATTGCGTAATGCCACAGCGCAGAGCTAATTTTGAGGTCTAAACATAACATATGTTCCGCCTCATCATTCGCTGTGCTGATTTCGTAGATCGCAGAGATTAGCTCTCCGAGTGTTTTGCGGGTAAGTAGAAGCGCAGGTTTTTCTTAAAGTGTAGCTGCACGGAATTTATAAAAATAAATAAGAGCTTTGTTAGGACGCTTAATTATTTTATAAGATTGCCCGACTTGTCAACCACTAGAAACAAGGTTCTACGTGCAATTAGGCAGCTTATTAATAGAGATTTTTTAATTACCTTTCTTAAATAATGGCTTTAGATGGCATATTGGATTTCCGAAATTGGTGTGCCACATGCCGGCAGAATGCTTTACCCGCAAGCCGTAATAAACATGTAAGTATTTGGGCGCCACCGGCCAAATTATCATGTGTTCTGCAGGCTTCCTCAAACCGAAACTAATTCAGAAAACAGCGACAGTGGTGTTACTATCTCCGCCCTCGATTAGCGTCAAAGTAGCGACGTCGCCTGTGATTTCGCCACCCCGCCGGTATAGTGTCGCGACATGTTCATCTTTTTGTTGTTGTTGTTGTTTCCTCTTAGTGTCAGCTGTAAATCTTACCGTCTGCTGTCGGTGCCGACTGTGCTGTCTCTTTCACGACAAGACCTGCTTATGACGCTGCGTTCATCGATCCACAACGCTCTTCGCACACGATACCAAAGCAGCTTTTATCGTATCAGTAAAAGTCAAGGGTTGCAGCGCGCTGCCTGAGGGATGAGGACGAAATGATACTCCGACAGCAGACGCCAATATTTACAATTTATACCGAAAGCAACAAAAAAAATATATATATAAACATAACGAGATAGTGCCGGCGGAAGTGCCCGCATCACAGGTGACGTCGTTACTGTGACTCTAGGCGAGGGCGGAGATAGTAGAGTGTTTTAGTAGATCGTTCCAGTCACTCGCGCTACGCTATCCGCAATCTGCTTCGTCCTCCGCTATATGCAGCCTAGCGGAACCGCCATTTCAAGTTTTAGTTGAACATTCGCAAACCGCTACACATTACAGCGTTACGCTAACGCAACGCCACACACTTAAAATTTTTACACCCTTATTCGTGTAAATGGCTCGTCCTCTGGCTAACGCCTTTATTCGTGTAAGGGTGTTAGCCGCCGGAGGTAAAGAAAATCGTGTAGCTGCTAACACCCTAAAAACAATATGGCGACCAGTATGCGACAGGCGATACGATTAAAAGGCTTGGCGAGCCGTACGCGGCTTCTCGCCGGAGCGAGAGCTTACGGCTCGTACGCTCGTTTGGTGTCATCTGTAGGCGCAAAAAACTTTCCAAACATCTCTATGTCAAAGCGCCAACACCGCAAGTAATACGAGTAAGGCCGAAACCGCTGGAGGCTGAACAGCCGAGATTGTCGCCGAAGTCTCGCTCGGCCTGCTCAATGCGGATCGCATTTTCATCGCATCAGAAGCGTTTATAAAGAAGGGATCGCTTTACAAACACTGGCATGCTGGCTTTATTGAACACAACGCCCACTTGCCGTGAGCGACAACGAATCGCTCAGACACCCTCTGTCGACAGCGGCTAGGAGGTATCGCACTCGCGCTCCGTGTGGCTTTCGATCAACTAATGCCCGTGCTCACCTGTTACGTGTGTTATCCACTCATGGACGTTTGTGCGTGAACAGCGGTATTCAGCACCTAGAACACGCGCTGGGCAAGCCGCCTAACCTCCTTTCGTTACAATCGGGCAGCATAACACGGCGACACAGCCACACAGCAACCAGCGGGATTAAATCGGAGCAGCGCTGATAACGCGACGGATGGACTAATGGCATCCAGCCCTCTAATAGTTATAGATCACCAACTGCCACACTTTTCAAACTGGGCGGCGACAACCCCCATCTAGCGACGAAAATAAAAGTTATAAATATTTGAAGAAAAAAAATAGCACTTCTTTCGACTGCCTGTCGCTCCACATGAGCACTCACGCCACGGACATACACACAACACTGCACATGCATACACACACAAGCGAATACAATCACGACACGGACAACACACAACAATAGTACATACATCCTACTAATACAAACGGAGCAGTGCCCCGAGCGGTATATATGCCCTCCATTTTCGCGCATCGGTTAGCCCAGTGACCACGCTAGTCTTAATAAAGATATGAAAAGATTACGCCAATATTATTTCTCAATAATATTTTTCCTGCATTTGTCTTAGGTAGGTACATATATCCCTTAATAACCTCTTACATCATAATGTATTATAATGATACGCGCCTAACTTCTTGTAACTCAACGTGAGTGAAAAGAAAAAAAAATCGTGTGAATTCTGTCTGGCAACCACACTCGCGGCGTGGTTGCTATGGCGACGCTGTCGGTACGCGCGCCGGAGGCCGTCCAGCTGGTTCGGCTGCGGCGGCTGCGGCCGAGCGCACGAGTCCACGGTGAACGCCGCGAACGCAATCGAGAAAAGAAAGCGTCGACTAGAGAGAGACCTGGAGAAAAAAATCCTGCGAGTGGGCAGGAGCTGGGCATTGCAGAAAGCAATAGAAGGCTAGGACGCATACGGAAGCTGTACGTAATCGAGTTTCCGCCCGTTCGCTGCCAAATTCTCCATAGTCTTCTTCTTCTTCCGCCCGTTCGAAAGGGAACAGGGATTACCGCCGTGGCTTCAGTGGCTTCATCGGAGGGAACTGTCAACTGAATTATACTTCGTTTCACGTTATGTGCGAGCGAAGTCAAAGCTAGAAGCGCGAGCCCAACGCTCTGAGCGTTCCGGCTTCGCACGTGCGCTCGTGCACTACAGGCGCTGTTACAAGCAGCATGCTCGCGCTTGTAGCGTCGACTTCGCTCGCACATAAGGTGAAACGAACTATAGTTCCAAAACGCGTGGTCTCACCATTTTGAGCAGAAGTGCGTGAGTAACCGATGCTATTTTCGTGGTCGCTTGCACGTAAACAACCAAGGAGCTTGTACACAACGCACGCATTCATCTGGCTTGAAAACAACTTGAGCGTTGGCTTGGCTTGGATGTCAGCTGCCCATTGTGCTTACTTGAACTTCACGAAATCCGCTAAATTGAGCGGACTGCCTCTTGACTTTTGCTTGTTCTGCTGTCGGAGCGTATGTCTGCAATTCGGTGGTTTCCGAGTTTGACAACTCCGAAATCATGGGTGTACCACCGCAACACCCTCTTAACACGATTTCGGTAGCCGCAGGGTGTAAAAAGGATGTACGAAGGGTGTAGGCCTTTCCGTACACGCTTGAATATTCAAAAATCATGTAAAAATGGTGTAGGAAGGGTGTAAGCTCGGAAAAACACCCTTTTAACACGAACATGGGTGTTGAAATTTTTAGTGTGCACTAGCGGCTATTTCAGACACAAATACTGGCATGAAACAAAAGTTTGTAAAGCAATCTTTTGCATTTCTTTTTATTAACGTCGCTATCTTAATGGAATGTTCTTTCTTTATCGAATAAAGTGCTAATCTTTGCTTCTTTGTTTTGAAGTAAATTGTTATTACGTTTGTAATTGAATAAAACTGACGGCCAAGCTGTCCAAGCCAGTCCGATTTCAGTCAAGCACCAAAGCCATCGCGAGAAATCCATATATCTTGAGAAATCTTCAAAAATAAGTGACAACTTGTGTTGTGTCGTTGCGGTCAGTCTTTCTTTCATCTTTCTCACTGTTCACCAAAAATGAAACGCCACGGAAGTCCCTCAGATTCGCCCGTTCGCGCGCCCCCTTGGTCGGTTCGCTCGCCCCCTCGGTAGGACGCCGCACCCTTCGCTCACAGCACCACGAATTGCGAAGCTTGTTTTTTTCCCGTGGCTGTATTTAGCATGTCCGCTATACATCGCTACCTGTTGCAGTTCTGGAACGGCTTTGTCATGGCTACTTCTCGCAGCAGCAAGAAATAATCCGCCCCTCAGAACCGCGATCGCGAAGCGGACAGACCGGACAGGCGCGGCGTTGCGGCCATCTTGAATTGCGTCCCTCGCTGGATCTTCCTAGTGCTCGCCGAGACTCGTTCTCGCGAAACCCGCGCTAGGGCACCGCATTATGCGCGCTACATTTCTCGCAACTCTCGTAAAATAGCGCGACACATGCCCAGTAGCGTCGTTGCTCTCGCGTATAGCGTAGCAGCGGAGCCAAAACGATTTACTAAAGCTCTCTAATTGACGCCACCGTCGCTACGGTGGTAGAGGAGAATTATATAAATGACGAGGACCGGACGACACGTTCCTAAATTAGCTTCGGTTTGAGAAAGCCAGCGGAACTAAAGTAATTTGGCCGGTAGCGCCCACATGCTTACATGTCTATTACAGCTTGCGACTGGAGCATACAACCTGGAGGTTGGACATAAAATTCGGAAATGGCAGTATGCCCTCTAAAGATCATTAATTAAAAAGTTATTTAAAATATCCCTGTTAATCAATCGCCTTATTGCACATTCAACCTTGTTTCTAGTGGTCGCAAAGTCAAGTAAGCCAATTAACAAATTAAGTGTCCTAATGCAACTCATATTTATATATATATTTTTTTTAATTGGCATACAGCTAAAAACACAACCTGTGTATTGTTTTCTCGGTTGTGACGCTTTTGCGCCTCGCTTTCGCGTCTTCGTTTTGTGACTTCCATTCTTTCCCGACTCCCATCTCCAGAAACCAATCATATTTTAGGGAGGTGGTGCTGAATGATGAGGTATTAGGGGTTGAATCAAACTAACCTCCAGTCAAAAGAGTTGTGCGCATGTTCCGACCCTCCTCACCCAGCTTTCAGACCTGTATATCGGTGAGCAAAACTCGTGCAGTGTTTAACTATAGGCGTCCCCAGTCTTGCCATAAAGGTGTCTTGGTCTCATGCTCCAGTCTCTTTCAATCTTATAGTTTCAAGTAGCTGTATTAAATGTGGTAATACTATAGAACGTGCTATTGTTAGTGCACCGGATACTGGTGACCACGAATGCAGTTCTTGACTGTCGCAGCTGTCCCAAACAAAGTTTGATACCTTCCGCAGTGACTCAGCAGAAAGGCACCAGCAATGAGGCGTCGTTGCCGCTTATGTCTTACTGTTGGCCTCGGATATACGGGGCAAAGATCCGAATATGGCACTGAAGACTGCGACGATTATCTAGTTCCCTGATGACTTACTCAAAGCACGGCTATGTGCCATCAGGTTTTTACTTTGGTTAACCTTTTTTTAAGATTCTTTTTCACGCTTCCTCGTAATAAAGCCTGGTCGCAACCGCAACTATTTTGCCAGTGTAATACGTATGTGCGATTGTCAGAAAACGTAAGATGTGGTCCTCAAGCCAGACAAAAATCGAGAAAAAAAAAGAACTATATGAGAAAAGAATGGTACCGCAGAAACGAACAAGAGGGAGAGATTTCACAAGGTTAAAGCTAGTAAGAAAGAATGGACGACCGAAAGTCACAGGACGGGCGATGAAAGAGCGACTCGGAGACAACAAAGAGACAGCGCGATCTTTGGAGTCTCCGATCACGTACAAAGGGCGACGAGCGGACGGTCTCTGCTTGCCGTGTTTTCTCTAAGAATCCTTTTCTTTTCCTGATTTTTTTTTTTTTTTCAGGTCACAGTTTGCGTTTATTTTTTCTTCTCCGGATTGCTCTTGAGGACAATTTCTTCTTCTGAGGCGCCACCAAACACTACCGGATAGTCTCTTCCCACGTTTTCGCACTCATAATTGTACTTTGCTTCAATGTTCCACCTCTTCTCCGAGGAGAAGAAGAGGTAGAACTTTGATCGTCCGTCCCAAATGTGTGTTTTATTCTTTCAGCGTCAGTAATAGTTAAGCCAACACACTCAGTTCCCTTTGCTTTTTCGTAGCGCAATTTTCCTTCACTTTTTTATATTTACTTGGCGTGCTTTGTTTAGTTTTGTTAGTTGCAAGTATTTGATTATTAGGACGCAACACTTGAATGGAAGCGTGCTTTTCTTCCTCGATCCTGTACTTCGCTTGTGGCATTTTTCTCATCTGCTTTCGTGCATCTCTTTGTATTTAGGTTTCTCTGTCGGCATGACAACCATACTTCCTGTGATATGGGCTGAAGAATATGTACAGGATAAGAACACAATATATCGACTTGCCTTGCTTTACAAACGTTAGATGGTGGTTGGAACGTCAGACCACTACGGCATCGGTAATCGAACTCTTTAATCACACGCACATCCAGAGCGTCAGCACGCGGCGTGGTGCTCGCGCTCCAAGCAAAAAGTTAACGTAAATTGAAAAAAAAAGTTATTTTTCGGTCACTTTAGCGCAAGTCATCTGCAGGTCACGCTACAGCGAACTACTACTTCGCACCCTGGTCACATGAAGCAAAGTAGAAGGAGGTGTCATTGGTTTTTGTAAACACCGAGTCACGTGCTCCACGAGACACGCTTTGTGGCGGGTTGCGAACTGATTGACGCGGCGGCGACTCCTTGCTGAACAGCAGAAGATAGCGTAGCGTCATCCAGGAAGACTGACTTGAAACGCGGTCCATGGTAACGACTTTCGTTCGACTGTGCAAGTTCAGAGTCATGGTTTTTGCCGTACTGCTGACGACCTTAAAATCTCCGTCGTAAGGCGGTGTCAAGCTCTTCTTGAAACCTTCTTTCCTCGGGAAAGCGTGTGAGCACGTTGACAAGTCCTTACTCACAAAGACTTTATGCAGCTTGGCTGCCGTGGTTGCGTTGGTTGTAGCTGCTGAAAGCTCTGCAGCATATTTTTCAGGTAGATTTGTGGCGAAGGCAACTGGGAAGCTTTCGGTGCTTCAAAGAAGTCTCCTGGCAAACGGAATGATACTCCATACACCAATTATACGGAGATGCAGTTCAGGTCTTGTTTGAACGCGGACCGAATGCTGAGAAGGACAAGAGGCAGATGGTTGACCCATTGAAGACGCCCGTCCCGTGCAGTGATCGCTGCCTTGAGCTGCCGGTGTAAACGCTCTACCATTCCATTTGCCTATGGGTGGTATGCGGCGGTGTGGACATGGCGCGTCCCTGGTAGCTGCGTCAGAGCAGTGAACAAGACGCACCGGAACTGGCGTCTCTGTCCGTTGTTACAGTAGATGGGCGGCCCAAGAGAGCAATACAGGTCCCTGCAAATGTACTTACGAGGGTCTCAGCAGAGATGTCGGCCAGTGGAATTGCTCCATGCCACCTAGTGTAACGGTCAGCGCACGTTAGAATGTACCTGAATCCTTGACATAGTCGGGGCCTACGATGTCGATGTGCGCATGATAAAATCGTGCATCAGGTGTTGTAAATTCTTTCAACGGTGTTATTGTATACCTGCTCACATTGGAACGCTGGCACTGAAGACAAGCCTTTGCCCAGCTACAAACATCAGCTTTTGTTTTATTTTCGGCCTTACATAACGTGCTATGAGCAGCTGCTGCATAATCCGAATGCCTGGATTGCTGATGTTGTGTAGCCAGTCGAAGATCTGGCGTCGCAGGGTAAGGGGGACGAAAGGTCAAGCCCTTCCTGTTGACATGTCACATGTTATCGTCACCGACGAGCTTGGAAGTGGTATGTCCCTGAGCACCAGGGACGTCGTTGCGTTCCGAAGAACTTGCAATTTCGAGGCTACGTGTTATGCTGCAGCGAGGGTCTCGAAGTCCACCAGGGCCGAGGACCAGGAACTGGCTTGGATGCCAGAAAGCGCATCGGGCGCGCTGCTGTCTTGGCTCTCGACGTGGCAGAGGTCAGCCATAAACTCGAAAATGAAGGCACGGTGTATTATCTTCCGCGCTGAGTAGGTCGTGTAGTTGTCACGAAAGGCGTACGTCATGGACTGTGGTCTGTGAGTACATTAAACTGCCGTCCTTCGAGGAAATAGCGATAATGTTTCATAGTCAAGTAAACCATCGAACAGTTCCCGTCCAAATACACTCTGCTGCGTTTCCGTGGGCTTGAGTTCCTGTAGAAATGTTTTTTAAAAGCACAAGCGGCTTCCAGATTTTATACAAGATCTGCTGTAGAACAGCTCCGACAGCTGTCTATGGGGCGTCGGTCAGGAGGCGGGTAGTTGCATCAGGAAGTGGGTGGACAAGAAGTGTTGCGCTGGCCAAGGCCTCTTTCACTGTGTAAAAGGGCGACCCAACCTCTTCGCGCCACCGCACTTTTGACGACGGTTCTTTCTTTTTCTTCAGGAGGACTGTCATGGGTTGAAGGATTTTCGCGCAGTGTGCTACGAATGTGCGATAAAAATTGACCAGACCTAGGAATTCTCGGCACTTTCGTAGAGATGTTGGATGTGGGAGCTCACAAGCTACCTTGACTTTGTCTTCCAGTGGTTGGATTCCCAGCGGGGTGATGCAATGGCCAAGGAATTCCAAGCTGTCCGCTCCGAAGACGCATTTGGCAGAGTTGATGACAAGGCCAAATTCGAGCAGGCGGTCGAAGAAAATGCGGATGTGTTCGTGTTCGGTGTGGAACTAGCCACCAGAAGATCGTCAAGGTAGGCGAAGACAAAGGAAAGTCCTCGAGTGACTTCGTCTAAGAATCTTTGGAACGTCTTAGCAGCATTCCGCAGGCCGAAGGGCATATATTTCTCTACTCAAACAATCCGAACGCGGTAGTGATTGCGGTTTTCGCTACGTCCGCCGGCTCCAAAGGACTTGGTGAAAGCCCTGGTGAGGGCTTTCACCAATTCAATCTTGCTATAGATGGTCGTACCGGATAGACTTCCCGAAAAGCCCTGGATGTGCAGCAGGAGGTAGCGACCGGACACTGTGCAGTCATTCAGGGCTCGAGAGTCGCCGCACGGTCGACAGTCCTTGGGGTCTTTCTTCGAGACCATGTGCAGAGGCGATGACCAATTGCTCGCTGAGGGTCGAATGATGCCTAGCTGCAACATATGGTCAAACTCACGACGCGCGATAGTGAGGCTCTCTCTGGCAAGCCGACGGGGCGCGCGGAAACGGGTGGGCCGGTAGTCAAGATGTGATGAGTGAATCCGTGCTGGAAGCTAGTTCAAGGCTACTGGGTTTTGCTAGCTCTGGTATTCCGCGAGGGCGGCCTCGTAGCGGATGTAGCTGGAAGAGGTCGCAACGGAGACATCGTGAAGTTGGAAAAAAATGCTTTGGGCCGCTAATGATATTGTCGCATCGATAAATCGTCGCGCAATTTTTTTTTCGTCTCTTGTTTTTCGCCTTTTTTTGCCACCAGCCTTGTGTCTGTTGCACAAGGGGGTAACTTCAGTGCACTACTGCGCTTCCCACGCTCTTAAAGTCTTCCTAAAAAGTACTGATTTGGTGGTTTTTGATGGCGCTCATCAAAGTTGTAATTGGAACCTAATGTTTATTTCCCAAATAAAAAATTAACTAACACATTTTAGTTTATTAGTTTTACTTGTCGTGACAACTGGCACCCGATAATATGTCTCCCTGGCCAGATAACTTACTTGCACAGACCGGATTAGTGTAGCTTTCACGGTCTTTTTTTTAACACATACCTGGGCAAAAACAATATAAAAATAACACGCTGTATATCCGTCAGTCCGTAGGTTCGCTTGGCACTGGTCTAAGTCACTCGACTCCAGGGGCTCTTTGTTAGAGAAACAGCCCTACTTCATTGACGAAACGGGATCTTATTCTCAAGAGATGAGAATTCTAGCTCGTTCACTCAGAAGAATTCCACTTCGCCATTCTCAAGTTCCTTGTTATGCAAATTCTAAACGAATACGTTCTAAACTCGAAGTTCCGTACGCAATGCAATGTACTGTGTGCTTACCGGAATGTTCTCCTAACAGTCGAGGAGACTGCCGCAATCGGAATCGGGTTTCCAAGAGAGTGTATGTTGTGGAAGTAAACAAACTTGCCCACTGAGAACACATTGTCCGCGCTTCCGGAGAAAGAAGCCCCGAACGAAGTTAGACAAACAATCGGACTTTCACGCCGCCGGTATTGACATTGCGGAGAGCTTTCCGGTTACTACGAACACCATCACGCAGTACAGCGAACATTCGGAAGTTTAAGGGAACCGCTTTCGCACACCCGATACGGTACGATAGGCCCTCCGGTACGAACTGCGCATGCGCTACCACAGAAACTCTCTTTATGTCTTATGGTTCCAAGTGGGTCGACTCGAAGTTAACGGGGACTTGAGGAATTTCAGTTTCTTGTAAAAGTTCCTCCATGAATTAATTGACTGGGGTAATATCACACTTGCTTTAAATTTTTGTTTAGGGCTACTTCAACTTTGTATTTTTTGAGTAAGTTATATTCTACAGTTTTATCACCCGTTCTGAAGATTTGTTTTGCTCTTTAGGCAAACCGAATATTGCCATCATTATCTCGAATGTCGTAATTAACTTGTGTTCGGCCATAATATCCCAACTGTTGTACAATCCAGCCGATGTATTACTTTATTATGACCTATTAAAATTTAAAAATGGGACTATTTTTATTGATGTGCTTCGTTTTCTAAATGTACTTTACTGTGTTTTTTTAAATTTATGCTCGTTCTATACTATGATTTTTCGTTGGCGTTTCTTATGACCAAAGAAAGCACTCAGCCATGACTTTAATATTGATGCTGGTTCCCTTCATAGAAACACTGCTCAATGAATTGGTTCCTTTATTCAATTCCTGACATTCCATGATCGCCTAAATGTGTCTTCGGCAGAAACATGTGTGTTTTCACCCCGACTAATGTACGTTTCACATTTGCATCAGTAAAAAATGAACAGACATGAAGGACCAATATCGGGGATCAAATTGCAGCACCTAATCGCCTCAAATACTTTTGATTCACTGCGCTATGTTATGCCATGATAAGTGTCTTTAAATACAATTGCCCGTAAACTTGGAAAATATGCGTATCACTTGTAGTTGCAAAGGCGGTTACAATAAAACTTTAGACGCGCCCCCTCCAGGTGAGAAAGTTACATGCAATTCATATTACGTTCCCCAACTATGGGAATTTTTTACTCTTCTCATCCACGAAAATATTATTTTTCATTTACTCAGGCCTCCTTTAAAAAAAAAGTTAATAAAATAAGTAATATTCTAAGTAGTGTATATCTCAAACATACCGTTTTGTCTTAAGGTTTTACACAAAATAAAATTATCTCAAAGCAAACCGTGGGAAAAAAGAAGAAAATAAAACTAGAAACGAAACGATTGGGAGAATCACAATGAGGTAACTGTCCAAAAATGTCTTCGTTAACCGAGCGCAGATAGCTCCAACATCGTCCAACAACTGGTGCTTCAAAAATAATGAGCTCTAAGTCCGCCCTTTGAATCGAACACTACGCACGAAGTGTTTCCCTTCCTTTCTTTCTTTTTTCTTTCTTGATGACAAAGCGGCCCTTACGCTAGGGTGGCTGAAAAGGGAGGTGTGCTCATTGCTGCATCGATTCAATCCAGAGATCCAGGACGGAAGCAGATGGCGCGGTCGTCGATTCTGATCAAAATTCCTGCCGAGAATCGCGCGCCTTGTGCCGCGACGCTGCATGTTCTGTTTATTGTTTACAAACATACAGCCTACATAGAGGAAGCGATTGTAGATATACCTACACCACATCAATAGAGTGTTGAATTTTGTTTCCTGGCTTACTCTCCCGGTTACGTTGTCGAATGTCAGAAAAAGAAATCATGAACGTCTTTCCCAACTTTCTGCCACAAAAATGAATTCAGGTTTCTGCACCATTCATAAACCGACCTCTCCTCAGACGCCATGACATATTAACGAGATGACATGCAAGCAAGGGTTAACAAGCGGAGCTGTTACCTCCTTGCTTGCACGACTGGGCCATTCTTGACGACCCCTGAGCTCTAACTTTCTTTCACCTTTATCCCGAAGAATACAGTGCAGTTCAGTTATAATGATACCACATATAACGATGTCCTGCTTATAACGATCAGTTTATAGAGATTTTAGACTAGAAATGTTCAGTTTCTAGTAAGGATACAACGATAATCGGTTATAACGATCGAATTTTCGGGTTTTCTAATTATCGCTATAGGTGGATTGCACGAACGTCTTAATTTCCACTCGTGCCCGCTTCATCTTCCATTCTACATTTTTTCTTTCCCAAGTGTAACGTCTCCTCCCCTTCAGAGTGTAAGGCTCGCCGAATCTTCCCATCCTTTATCCGTCTCCTCATCCTCTTCCTTTATACCCTCGTACTTTGGCCGAGGTCTCATGGCATATATCTTAAACTGCATCTATACACTTATATTAGTAGAATCGTAGCTTTGTCTAAGCACAATACTTAATCCTCTTACCTAGGGTGCGGCGACTCCATACTTCGCTTCATCTTAGATTCAAGCGCTACCAAAGCTACGAGCCAATGAGGCCAATCAAGCTTATCGGGTAGTGAAGGGTATCGGCGGCTTTTTTCGTGTTTCTATGTGAGTGTTACCACCAACGAATCCGCTCAGGTGCGAAGAATGCGTCGTGACATGGTGATTTTAGTCTGAGCGTTTGTGTTGTATGAAACGAAGTATCATCATGTAACGTCGGGCAACGGCTCCTGTTTGACATTTGGTGACACATCTGCAATGAGACGTGACGTCTGCTTGTTTAACACTTGGATTTAGATTCGATTGGATTCCTTCGGCCTCACCCTTGTAACGTGTGATTACAGAACTTTTGATTCTGGATCTAGCCAGCTGGCTCCCTTCCGCCCCTCTTCGCACACTAATGTCAGTTCGGTTGTGATTCTTTTTTTTTTTTTTTTATTTATGGCCGGAATGAAGTCAGAAAAAAGAACAAAGAAAGACTAAAATAAACAAAAAGAAAAGAAGAGAGAAAAAAACAGCGGCAAGTTTGCGAGCGTTTTTTTTGAATCTGGAAGAGGCAATTTTCGCAACGCCTCATGCGAAGCTGATGCCTTCCGCT
The DNA here is from genome assembly GCA_037355805.1 of Ixodes ricinus. NCBI lineage: Eukaryota > Metazoa > Arthropoda > Arachnida > Ixodida > Ixodidae > Ixodes > Ixodes ricinus. The sequence continues at coordinate 59,039 of JAZHYW010012728.1, read as the reverse complement.
TCCCTGAATGAATCTTCGTGACATTTTGTTTCGTCTCGCAACTGTACAAACCCCGCAACTACATTCCATCGTGATTCTTTATCATCAATATTTGTAGTACGAACTATCTAGGTTCCTCTTTGTATGTTTATTTTTTTTAAGAGCACAGCTTTTCCCACTTTTTCGCACAAAGACGATCGATTGTTTTACAAACGACGGGTTTCAGGAGGATTGCAGCCTCAGGTCGCCATATTACAAGTTATGCTCAACAATTTGTCAGGGTCCTTTTTTATTGAAAATTGTTTCCTTCAATTCAGAATGTTCTATTCTCATGATTTTTGTGTTAAAATGGGTGAAACCTCAATTCAAAATCAGCTAGACCTGATTCTTTTTGCCATTTATTTTAATCGTTTGAATTTCCGGCCAGTGCTTGGCGTAGATTGAGACGCAATAGCGGGTAGCTTCGTAACTGCGTGGTTACATTTGTTACTAGATTTGGAGGTATGGCTTATGTCTATTTTTATGTTTTATGCGCATTGTTATGAGCAAGCAAGTCTTACGACCTGTTGTTGTTGGTGCTGTCGCGTTGTTTGTGTCTAAACTTAGATTTTAATGGCTTCTGCTTTTTTTGCTTGTTTATTGTAAGCAAAATGAAGCAAAACAAATGGGTTTGAACCGCGAATTTAAGAATTTGGTAAACGAAAGGTATTTTGAGCGTTCTCTTTATAATTCAGCGTTCAAACAAACACGAGAAGATTGACACAGATACACATGTAAATACGCATTACGTGTCATACAGATCTAATGAAGGGGAAAAAGAAAATGTAATTTTTACTACTATTAAAAGAGAGAATACGCGCTGCAAGTGTTTACTGAAGCAAGCCCTGGCTTGTTTAGATGCCGTAGTATCTATCTTGATATCACCATGTGCATATTCCAAGTTCACTAGTAGAATCCGCGCATGTATTACGAATTACCGTGTAGTACGCAAGACATTGATTACTACCATCACCCACGACCTAAAACTAAGTAAAACACTAGGTGTGCGAATATTGAAATTTTCGAATACGAACTCGAACACGAATAAGACAGAACCAACCGAATATCGAATCGAGTACGAACATGTGTCTAGGAATGACAAAATTGCAAAACAAGAGGTAACTGCAGGTTTTACTGCCTTTTTAGTATATAAATCAATGGAGCTGCATTTTACTGGGCTGCAGCAGGCAAGACACTTCTAGTAATGCACTCATTACAAATTATCATGTAGAAAATTAACTGCTCAACGTGTTCTGAAGCAGCGCTCCCTACGCGCCGTGACAACACAACATTTCCGCCAGTAGAGACCCTGTTCACTCGGGAAACTTCCGAAATTTCACTAAAGTTTGAGGAAGTTCGATGAACAGTGTTGCCCGGCTGCTACATGAATATTTCGAACTTTAGAAAACGAATAATCTTGAAGGTAGCTGATTTTTTTGTAGAATGGTACCAAGATTTATACCGTATAAAAGCGAAAATATACGCTTAACGCTTTCAGTAGTTATAATCTGAAGTTCTTAACCAGTGATGCCAATAAACCCAACAAATATTGCACTTTTCCTCCGCCCATAGGAATCAACGAGATTTTGTTTTTTCGTGCATGCACACAAAGTGAACTTCAGTCGAACATCACGCTACAAAGTTCGAAAGTCGAACTTGGTCGAACTCGAACCTGGGAAGGTTCGCGACATCCCTAGTTTTGACTGCGTGGGAGCAGTGGAGTGGCAGGAGTTTTTGTCGATGGCAATGCAACGTTCTGCTCGCACCCAGCTTTTTCTTTCTTTAATTTTCAAACATCTATATTAGCTAACACTCTCGAGCTTTATTTTTATATTTATATTTCACTCGAGGTTTATTTTATTGTATCAATTTATAGAACGTGAAATTACATCACATATTGCTATATAAAGTGACACACAACAGGCTTGGTGAAAAAGAAACCGAACTGATCTTGTTCTTGTTGCCATCGGACAGATAGAAACGGAGCAGACCGATAAGCGCACGATCATACGCTTCCTCAGTGAATAAACATATTCATAGGCGAATGCGTGGCAGGCAGATTATTCGTTACTTGCTCTGAATATTCGCAGTTTGTGCGAATATTCGCCATTTTTTCCGAATATTCGGCTTTGGAACTTCCGAATATGCAATTTTCGAATCGAATACGTTTCCGTTTCGAATAAGGAAAATATTCGATTCGTATTCAAGATTTCGAATATTCGCACACCCTTAGTGAACACACCAGCTTGACTATGGTCCCAAGCAAGTAGGTCGCTAGTGAAAGCAAGCGTGAATCGAAACTAATAATTATTCCTTAAATACTTTCAAATCACATATTACTGATCTACCTCAAATCTTTATAAATTCAAGCACTAACCTGTTGATCTATTATAGAAGATTTATCGCTTTCTTTTATGCTAGGGTATGAGCAAACCGTCAGGTTACCTAATATTCAAAGACATGCATCCGTTACCGTATGTTAAACCCGTTGACATACTGCTATCTAGATTGAATAAGACATAATATCTGACGCATAATGACCCTGCTTAGCAAATGCATGCATCGTTGTTGAATCTCGACTAAAGTGGGTGTCAAGCTAACGGTATTCTAGAATAAAGTTCATTTCATCACATAGGAGTTTCTAGATTAGGTATTTGATTCTGAAAAATACTGAAGTATTGTCAGAGATACGCGAAACCCAATTGTGATAGTATTAACGGTACAGCGTACTAATCAAGAATGCAAATTTTATTTCGTGAAGTCAAACCGAAACGTAATTAAACAAACAAGAGGACTGTATCGAGCCAGTAGGGACATTGGAGTCAACCGAACTAGGGAACTTAAGTTGAATATGGGGTGCTACGAGATACTGATTGCAGCTTCCGTTCAGCTCCAATTCAAACGAGAGATAAACTTTCAAAAATAAGAATAAATAACGCACAAACTTGCACAAAATTAAGAAACAGCATCTTAACCACAAGCAGAGATAGAAAAAAGAGGCGAATCAGTAAAAGCTACGGTTTCTTTTAGCACTGCTGAGAGCCTGCGCTTCATGCCAAGCACGTGCGAGAGCAGTAATGCCTCATGATACATTTCCAGCGCAAGTTTTATGTTATACCGACAGTTGGAGCCTGAACTAACTTATTGCTATTTTGGTCAGTTTCTACGGGTATGTATGTATTGTGTTTTAGCCAAACAGGAGTACAAAGAATCGTTAACTAAGAGCGAACGCCAGATAACTACCTTACTAGAGAGGACTTAGCACTGTGGCTCTCTTTTGGGCGAATCAAAACTTCGCCTTCTGAACGTCGGAATATGAGGGTACTAAGATTCATGCTCGCAATATTCATTCTACAAGCTCCGATGCGCCGGCGATGATGCTTTTCCGGCCAAAGCGTTTGCTCCCCCAACTACTCGATTCTGTACTCCACTTGTCATGTTGGTTCTTAAATTATAACTTGCGTTATAAACTCTATGATTATATTTTCCACTTAATAAGCAGAATTTAATTATTACAAAATGTGCTATTTAAGGTGAGGTCTTATTTTTTTCTTTCCTCTCAAAACCTTTTATTTAATATAAACGCAAGCCTGCTATGTTCGGCTCATAATCACGCTCTAAGCACGTGAGCAGCATAAAAATATTATTACTTGGGTTGTAACTTAATCTATATGCGACAATAAATTAAGTCCATTCCCCGAAAGGCACTTAGGGCACAAACGAGCTTGTAAAGATAATTATGTCAGAAAATGGGCTGCTCTCTTACCCGCTGGGAGAAAGAAGTTAGCTGATGAACGAGATATTCCCGGGTTAATTTCAATGTTTCTGGTTTTTCCTTTTTCCTTTATATATCCCCCTTTTCTTTGTCCCCCGCCCGCGTTTATTTTTTTTTCCACCATAATTGGGTTTGTTTAGTGAAACCCAGTTTAGCATAGGCTGATTTGGGTAATACTAGTGCTTTCCTCTAGCCCAACCAGTCGTGACCATTTTTTTTTAGGAGCGAAACAGTTTCTTTTTTTTCTTGGTTCTTCTAACGGCGGCATGCTTTGTTGCTGTTTTGGTATTCAATATGTTTGCTTAGTTTTCAGGCGTGGTTCGAGTTTCTAATGGACAGGATTTTATTACACTCGGTTTTTGCACGAATATTCCCATAATAATCAGTATGTGTCAGCACTATCTAAAATCACTCCCCAAACGTACACTAAAAAAAAAAAAGATTCCGCATCAGTTTTTTTGCGAAGCACGTCGCGAACCGATCATGGCGATCAAGTTGCGGAGCACATTTGATGAATGCCGAGGCACAATAAAGGAATTTGGCACAATAACGCTACGTGCGTGGTAGCATAGCCTCCTCTATACTCACAAAGCCTGGCAGTTCGACGACGGAGCCATAAAGTGCCCGGTCGCAGATTTGAGCCCGAGGATCTGTTAGCACAGAGAATCAAAAGAGCTATTTCTCGGGGAACTTGGACGTCAGCGCACAGCTTTTGCGGCGGCGAGGACCCGAAACACACTTGTCCGCTCGGGAGAAGTGTGTTTCGGCGTCCGCCCCAGCGGGGTGCCAGTCATGTGGCTCTCCTCTCATCCGTTGTCTGCCGCTCCACCTTTTTCTATTTCGGCGGCCGCTTCTCGTGGCGATCTGCCAGGCTTTGTCAGTTTATAGGAGGCTATGGTGGTGGGGAAAAATCGCAGTCCTTATCCTACTATAGTTATCGACAGCAAGAAAAATAAATACGGTGTAGCACGTCGCGAACAATCTATATTCGCTCCTCAGCCAATGAGTCGCAGCATTGGCCGACAAAATTGGCGAAGTACCAATCGCAAAGCCAGACGCGTGAGCGTAATTAGCCACACCTTGCGCTACATAAAACTACTAGGTGCCTGGAGAGCGTTCCGTCCGGCGCGTGTTTAGCGCGCCCGTCAAAAAAGTAGACCTTCGATTTCCGCTTGACGGCGACTACAAAAGCGTCACGCTCGCTGGTCGCGACCCTGGCGGTGTCACAGCGGTGGCGGTTGGTGTGTCACACGCCTGGCTCTGCTGCAGGTCGCAAAACTTGGAGCAAACTTGGAGTGACACCAACCGGTGTACTTTGGTGCCACTAACAATACGTGCTTTCAAGCAAGCTGGCAGGTTGATTGATTAAAAAAAATCATTTCCTTTTCTGACGACTGTGGAAGAGAAAATGTAGAGTGTGTTGCTTCCCGGTGATGTTGCATTGAGGTACTCGGTAAGCGGTTTATGCCTCGATGGTACTAACATCGTAGTGCGTGACGCCGTTGATAGAAATTCCCGCCGAAACTATAGCGCCTCAGCGAGAGGGAAATGCAAAATGAGCGCGTCAGCTTGCACACACCTAAGTTTTGGCCCTGCGGTCTCTCGTGTTCCCGTTTCATAAACTCGTAAACGATTTTTCACCTTTTTTGTTTTTCGTTTATTTATGGTTTGTATTAAGGCAGCACACATAATTATTGCAAACAGCCTATTTTATTTCCCTCTGTAACTCAATCAGAAGCAACAATTTGAAACACAAACCGACTATCTTTTCATACCATAACTTATTGCGTTAGAGAAACGACAATTAATCTTATTTAACGTCACTGGAATTATATATATATAAATTCACTTTATCTTCACTGCTTCTTTCACGTTCTGCCCAAATAGGCTGTATCTAAGCAAAGAAAGTTGTTTGTGTTCAGAAATAAACAACCGAGAAAGTGCATTTTAAAAATACAATATTTCTTGTGGCTTACTAGAATCACGCGGGACGTTACCTGAGCGTCTAATTAAAATGAATCGCCCCCCCCCCCTTCCTGCTTTGTCTTAATTAAACTTTCGCTTCTTGTTTTTACTGCATATGGACGGTTAGTTTGCGTGAACATTCTAAGCCCATTAAGTTGACATTAAAATAAGATAAAATATCCTCCTTTCGTAAAGACGCGAGCCTGCAACGAGATAAAAATTCGGTAATAAATAGCGTATACTGCGTACAAATGAACCAATTAACCCATTTGATCGTATAAATCACAACATATGGTGCCGGTTATAATCTGAGCATCGTTGCAAGTCTTATATCGCCACAACGCGATTAAGCACACATTTTATCTCACTACCACACAATGCAATAAGGGCTGCAAAGCCTCTCACAGAATGTAACAATGGTTGGATGTACACGTAGCTGCTGTTAGAAAAGAAGGTTACAAACAGGACTTTACGTGAACGCAAAAGTGGCCGAGCAATATACGGAATGTAGTCTTATATCCTCGTGAAAACCATAAAGCACTAACTCTTTTTAAAAACAAGATACCTTTTGCATTTTAGACTTCTTTTGTTTCGAATATACAATATATCTCTTTTGTTTCTTTTTTTTTTTTCAAAATTGGTTGTTATCTAGAAGTTTCTGTGGCAATTATTCGAGCCCGTCATTGTTTAGGCACGTACGTCTGAGTATGTACTGAACAGCACGAGAGCGTCGCCGTTCGACAAGAACTAAATCTAATCATAAGTTTCGCACGTGCTAAAAAAGAATAGCCAGAATAGCCACTGTCAATGTTGTTTTATTGTTTGTTGTTTTTCTTAAAAAAAAGATGGAAAAAAATGTCTGTTTTACTTTTTAAATGTTCTCGTCCAAAAGTTGGATTAAAGTTCTGTAAATACCGAGGGCGCTCGAAACCACGCCTCTTTTCTTCTTTCCTTTCCTTCTTCGACATAGGGGCGAATGGGAGACAGACTGGATTTTCTGGATTGCAGAAGCTCGAGTTTGCTTGTATTTATATATGCCATGGTATTAGAAGGAAATGGAAAACTACGGGATAATCAAACAAACAAAAATAACAAAGTTTAGATGACTCGCATTAAAAACTAAATAATAGAGATGTCACTTAAAAAAAATTAAGTAGCATTATTTTTTTTTTTTATAACAACTCGATACGTAGAGGTTTTATTGAACTCGTATTCTCTTCAGTGATGCCTAAACGCGAAATTGGCCACCGCTTGCCTTCATGGTGCTGCTCGACATGTGAAAGATTAAAAAAGTTTTATATTAATATTTTAGTTAGGTAAATAAAGCAAACCTAAGAACGCAGTACCATGTCGTTGTGCAATTTAATTCGCCTTTTTCAATTCAATAATATTATAGTGTAATTTAAGTTAGACAAGAAACAAAACATGAACGTGTGCGAACACTAGTCTGCGTGTATTCGTTTAAAAAAAAGGAATGAGTTAGGGACGGGTTTTTTGTTTAACTTCTTACTCTAGAAATAAGTTTCCATCTTCAAAACGTGAATTGCATCAGCAAAAGCAGGAAGAGCGATAAACAAAATGTGTGATGCGTGGTGTAAAAAAAGTAGGGCTGGGCAATTGATCGATTAACCTTCCGATTAATCGATTAAGGCTTTAATCGCGATCAAATTTTTTAACCGGTTAATCGGTTTTTTAATCGGTATTTAAAAAGAAGTCAACTGGACACTGTTGCGAAATGCCTCCGGAGGCGACCTTGCCCTTCCAAACCGACCGGCACGGGTGAACGCCCTGGAGCATCGTCGCCAGGTGGCTAAGGTCAGCTGCGCCCGGAGACAGAGCGAGAGGCGCCGTGGAGTCGCCCACGCACTTTGGTACACGGGGACGACGTGACCTTCTCCGAAGGATCATCGGGTTGACCCACGCCAGTGTCATCTGGCCGTCTTTGCCGTCCGGCCCCTCTCCTTGCTTCTGCAGTCTGACCTCGACGCACGGCAACCCGGCAGCCTTGGGACGTCCTCGACAAAGGAGGGGGCTTTACTCAATTTCCCCAGCTTAGTTCGCCCATGGGATTATCCCCTAACACACCGAAGCCAGGACGCCTGCAATTATGGATGTCTTCCGCCTCCCTCGACTTCGATGGCACCATTGTCCGCTACGATTGACCGGCGACACCGCGGCCAAGGACGTCTGGCCCTGGTGTGCGTGACGCGTGTGGCAGTGTGTGAGGGAGAGGGAAGAGGCGTGCCTGAACGTGGCGAAGACTGACCACGCCGTTTTGGTCAAGGCAGGGACGATGGGGATTCCCTACTAGGGATCTGGGGACATGTGACATTATAAAATGAGCAGCAGGCCGCTGCTACAATGTGTTCTCATGGTGTTCTCGAGTGTTCTCATAGTGTTCTCGAGTGTTCTCTAGTGTTCTCCCGTCAGATGATGTAAACTTGTCCATATGTACATATAAAAAGTTATTAAGAGACACCACTCCTGCTCCCTGGTCCTTCCCGATTCCGGCTTCCACATGAGTTCCTGCCCTGGCTCGGCTCCCTGCCGCACACCAAGTTGCCGGACAACCACGCGGTCCCAACAACACACGCATGGCTCTATCCTGGACGACCTGGCCGAAATAGGGGTGACTAAAGAAAAAGCTGCGGGGCGTGTATCCGGTCGTTCTATCCCAAGCGGTTGTCCGTTCCCAGCCAGGTGCTATGAGCAAGGTTCAATTCTCGCGCTCGCGAAGCGTCACGTGTTCCAGGATATACATTACCGTTATACCGAGGCCAGACGAACAAGCCGGTCCCGCAATTGATCCCCGCGCGACCGCAAAACTTCACGTCTTGAGGATCTATTACACATCCTGCCCAGGCAAGACAAACAAGCAGAAAAACAAGCTGGGAAGCTAACAACGCCATGGTTACTTATTCCAGTATTCGGCCCGTAAAAATGGACGAGTTCACGAGTATGAAAGGCAATCTCGCTGGAAAGTTTGGGTTTAAAGTAAACTCCAGTGGTGAAGTTTTTAACTCGAAGGAAGTCCACTGCATCATCTGCAAAAAGCCATTTTCCTACAGTGGAAGCGTAAGTTCGCTTCAGTATCACCTACGAGCGAAGTGCCCATGTACGCCGCTGCAGCAAGGACCATCCGCCAAAACGCAGACAACAATCAACGCCTTCTCATCGGGGCCCATTTTTCTGAAAAAGAAGAAAGCATCACCCAAGCCCTGACTTCTTGTCTTCCTGTCGGAGAATGTGGATGAACTTTTTTCTCTTCGGAGCTGGAGCAAAAAAAATCGAGTCTTTGAATTGTTGAACTATATGCATTCTCAATTCTAAATGTCCTTTGCGCCGTGTAACAGAGAGTAAAATAAGTCTTCAAAGGCGAGACGAGCTGTTGCATTCTTTTTAATATATTATTTATAAAAATGAACGCAACCGATTAATCGATTAATTAATCGATTAAAGGGTGGCGATTAATCGGGTTAAAATTTTTAATCGACGCCCAGCCCTAAAAAAAGTAATGCAGAATATCCCTCCTGAACTGTCCACTCGGTGATTACTGCGTTCCGAGTCTCCACTCCTTCAATGCTTCAAAACTGAGAGTGAACGCCAAAACATTATGCATGGGTGCTGTTCGGTTGTTGTTTTGCTTTGTTTTTGTTTTGTTTTTCTAGAGAAAGGACGAGTCGTAAGCTCCACAGAAAAAAGAAAAAAGAAAAACGCGAGACAGAAGATTTGATTCTTCACGACTACAAGCGAGCAGTGAAAGATACACCGACAAAGTCTAGACAGCCGTAGACGATGACAAACTCACGTCCTTAACAAAACTGTAAAAAAAAATAATAACAAAGTACAGTTGACGCAAGCTACCACAGGCGTCAAGAAGAAACATAGCTGCCAAGGTTCTAAAGTGTTAGTCTCTTTATTGCTTGTGCTTTCAAATGTAAAGACACGGGCAAGGAAGAGGTAAATTTAAAATACAGAGTTACGGCAGGAACTGAAACGTCAAAAACTACTCAGGTTGCTTGGCAGGTTGAGACTTCAGGGAAGCTCCTCCCACCCCTTTCCACTTTAGCGGAGTGAACGCTGGAAAGGAGGACGCCTTCTCTCCCATCTCCTTTCGACTTTAGCGAAGCAAACGCTTTGCTAAAGTCGAAAGGAGTAGGAGCAGCTCTCTCTCCAACTTCAAGTTTTCACCTGCAGCTATGGGTGCCAAGATCACACGCTGTATACATCAAAATCACATATTCTGTCCTTTTTCGCTGTTTCACCTTTTTGGCGACCCTGTTTAGCTATTAGCTTTCATTGTTTTTGTATTTTCTTTTCTCTTTTGTAGTGCCCTGAGTAAAACAATAAAGCTCATCTTTTGTCGGAAGCAGTTGCTGCTTTTCTATCGATTAGTCAATTTCAGTTATTATTACTACCTTTTTTTTCTTCATGATATCCGAGCGTTCTAACCCACTAAGAACCACGCTTGCCCGAACGATACAGCCATAAACGAGCGGCAGCTAACGAGATGGTAACAGCAGCCTAGCCTGAGTCCCAAATCATGAATCGATTGAACATCGAACGAATATGTTCTACTCAAACCCGACTCCCTGGAAGAAAAAAAAAAAAAAAGGTTTGCAAAGTACGGACTTCTTTAAATCACCGGGAGGAAGTGAATATAAAAAGCATATAGGCAGTTCTGCCGGTATGTGACTACTGCATATAAAGGGAAAAAGTAGAGTGCATTCGCCTTTGTAATTTTTTTTCGTTTTTACACTACTCCGTAAATCGCTGTAAAATGCATAGAATCATACGAGAGACAAGAGAGTTTTGCGATAAAAACGAGGAACGAAAAAGAAATGTATTAAAACATTTAAAAAAGGGGGAAGAAACAAGGCGTATGTAACTTTGCAATCGGAGCACAGGGATCTACATACGCCCTCAAAACAAAATTCGTGCCTGTCAACACGAAAAAAGAAAAAACGAAGCGCGGTTTTGACGTTGTTTAAGCAGAATTACTTATTCCAAACCGTTTTCCGGGTACGTTGGGTGACTATCAAATATAAACAAAGGAGTTTCTGAGGAAGCTGTGTTTGACATGCACGCGGGAAGAGCTTGCTGACTGCTCCTCCCGAGGCCAGATAAACAAAATCATAAGATTTCGTTTATCGTAAGAGTGGCCTATCGTTTGTTTCTACGGTCTTTTTCATAGCCAATCCATTATTGATGTGTCGTTTGGCAGCGATGCAAATGCACGTCCATCAAGCTTTAATTAATATTTAGGATACCCTCATCGAATGCTCCTAAAACTAGCTCAAGCTACAATTGGTTATAATAATTTCTTTAATGTGTTTATTTTTTTTAGAGAAACCGTAGCAGCAATGCAAGCCCGTTTTTATGCAGTTGCCTCTAGGCAGCTTTGTGAAGTCAACGTTTATCCCATTATTGAGCACTAGAAATTCTACAATGGGCTTCTTATGTCAACGTTATTGTATAGGTTTGTTTTAGTATGTTTTTTTTTCGATAAAACACAAGTACTTCTAATACATATCTCGTCTCCTGAGCAATGTGATGTTAAAGTACTGCAGCCTTCTAAACAGGTTCCTCGATATATTATAACTTTTATAGCCCGATTCTATTACAATACGTCAACAACAAGTCTCTCAATTAGATGGTAATCTACAAATAATAACACGTCGTTAGAAGGAACTTCCGAGCTTCTGTGAACGGTTGCAATTTCCTCCCAAATGTAGCCCCGCGCGAGAGCGCAATTGATTCACTTGGGTTGCCTACTTGATTTGAAAACAACTAAACTTCAGCTTCAAATATCCCCCCCCTTCCCCCCCTCCCCGCAGCAGGAGAAAAATTTAATTTTGTGTGTTCAATTCTCAACTTGGCCTTCGGGGAGTTCTTCCTTTAGCGCGATGGAGTTTTAAATGATGGTGGAAGTTTTGTGGACGAAAACTACGTCAATATTTGAGAGCATCTTAAGTTTGTTAGTACAGTGCCCCAAGTTTTTCCACCTCCACTGCGTACCTTCTTTCACGCTTTTCATCTTTGCTGTACTTGCTTTCGATTGAAACTGTTCTCACTAAAGAATGTGGTTACAAACCTCGTTTTCCCCGAAATAAAAACATCAAATGTCACGCTACATTTTTTTTTTTTTGCGATTCGGGGAATTATAATTTGATATATTTGGTCAACGAATTTCGCGCTATCGTAATCTGATTTTCAAAATGTGACGGGTAAAGGGATTCTCGGCAATCTCAAAAATTTCTGAGGAATATTTGTCCTGTTTCCGGATATATGTGGAGGCAATTGGGTTCCTAAAAGTAAAAACGGTTTGCCATAGAGTTATTATAATGTACGCTGGAGGTTCAAATGGCGAAAGTGTGCTGCGAAAAATTGAAGCAGACGGCGAGCAGTCAAAAATTGGCTTCCGGTAATGCATTTCTATAAAGAAAAAGTGAGTGCATTTTCTTTTTGCGCTCGATTATAGGAGCAAGTATCCCGAATAATTCGTATGTACTAGGTAGCTTGGAACATTCCTCAGACAGGCGAATGAAATAATTGGTCAGTTACGGCATTTTTCTTTCAAAATATTTGCATCAAAATTGTGCTAAAACGGCTTCCTACATGAGTTTCTGTGCACTGTCGGACACTGTTAGCGCGAACACGACGTCGGCGCTTTTCAGCATGGGGGATATACGTGCCAAACGAACAAAGTGCATGTGCAGAACCAAGAGAGACGGAAAGAACTACGCAGTAACGCTGGATCAGTAACTCGTTGTTCATGCAGACGATCAAAATAAATGGAAGGCCACGTAATATAGTTCGATTTTGAATAAGTAAGCCCTGCTTTATCCTTTCTGCTCTGCGAATGCTTGTTCTAGGTTCAAAACATCACCCGCACACTCGAACTATTTGAGAACAAATGCCTCGTAAAAGCGGCCCCGCATAGAAAATAATTAAAAGTGACACCTTTCAGAGCCTACATACTTTATGCTTTACGTTTTGATGTTCTTAACAGCTCGCAAAGATTCAAGACGTGGTCATTTTCATACAGTGACAGGACTGGCATATTAGCAATTTATAAGCGTCACCGAAATGCTGGCGAGCCTAGAACACTCTATATACTCCTTTCTATTGTTATTTTGTTTAGAATCCTCGCTTGTTTTTACACACCTCTTGTGTAACAGAGGTTTGGGCCTGAAATATGGCGAAGTTAAACATCGTTCACTGATGAAAAACAATTCGCTAACTTAAGCAATTGCACGTTTTTATTATTAATATCCATGCATACTATTCGGTACGTTCCAAATAACAAGTGTTCCGTGTTTTTTCCGGCGAAGAGACAAAATGCAAGTGCGTTTTCCCATAGGAATGCACAGGAGCACCGCAAAAGTCGACTGGTTGCTGTCTGCTTCAATTTGCCTCCCGGAAGTCGCATAGACGCTAGCGTCAGTTGAACCTGTAGCGTACATTATAATGACTCCATGCGTTTTCAAATGCGCGCAAAATAAAACTTTAATTCCAATTTGTTGCTGAAAGGGTAACGGGACTGCTTAAAATACGCTTGTTAATTTAATGGCTTTCATGTTTCTTGACAAACAATATTTTTTTAGGTGAGCTTTTTTATTCAGCAGATTATAGAGACAAAATTTTCCTTGGTTTCAAAATACACAAAAAATTATATATTCCGATGAGTACGCCAATTCGTGACTACTGCAAAACGGACGGCACCTATGGGGAAAACACTGAACTCGACGCAACAGGTCCTTTCCTGATTACCGGTCACACGTTGTCGGTGGATGGCGCGATGGAACAGTTGCCCCGATGACTTTGTCGTTACTGCCGTATCAGTGTGTTGCCCAAGTCGCTCTGAACGCAACTTCCGCAACCGCGTAAACCTAACATTGTGCGTTTATCAACGTTTGTCATCACCTCAGAAGGTCAGCAGGCAGTCCAACCATCGCTTCCTCGTAGATGGTTCGGGTCTCTGGAAGCCCGCTTGTGTCAACACAGCACCGCAGGTTTGAAACGTAGTGAATAAAAATAGGGCCAAACCGTTTTGAATCCGTTGCCTGCCTGCTGAAACCCTAGCGTGGTGCGTTTTGCGTTGAGCTGCCACACGGCATGACACGACCATAGCCTCCTTTATACTCACAAAGCCTGGAAGTTCGACGACGGAGCCGTAGAGTGCGCGGTCACAGATTTGGAGCGCGAGGATCTGGTAGCACAGAGCATTTCTCGGGGAACCTGGACGCCAGCGCACAGCTTTTGCAGCGCCGAGGGCCCGAAACATGGTCGGTTGTGAGCCCTCCAAGGAAAATCAGATTATTCCAGAAGATGAAGGCTTGAAATACATTTATGAATCACTGGTCTGCACAATATACCACAACGTCCGGGCGACGGAGACGTGCATGCCGCACGGTCCCTGCGATCTCCGCTCTCGTTCGCATATTATATAGATGGCGCGATAGTAGATGCGGACCTAACTTGGGCCTCCTTAGGGACCTTACACGGACCTGTAGAGGGTTTTCATCGTCCAATGAAAAGTGCACTCGCACCATCCGCTAGCGAACCTTGACGTATTTTGGCAGCACTACGGAAAACCTGGCTCGGTGGCGGTGGCGCCCGATCGAATTCGCTATTAGGCCGCCATATTTGCCCGATAGTGGCGACCCCCGTTGGTCGCTAGAATGGCGAATAGTCATATTAGAGTATATTTGAATCAACGAGGTAGAGGGGCTTAGAGTGATAAACCGGAAGTTCAGAAGTGGCACCCCCCGGTTGCCGCCATTTTGTACGCAAAAGTGACCACACGTCACGTGACCTCACAAGAGCCGTGACGTCACCGGTAAGATGGCAGCGCCCAGAGCCGGGGAATGCGAGTTTGTTCGGTGCGCGGTAGCCGCGATGTGTAGCTGCTTTCCGACGACTTCGGTCTTCTTCGTGCTCGCTGACGCAGGTATTATGTGAAAATATGAAGAAATGAGACTTTATTACCTTTTTCCGCAAGATCGCCCTGTATCATCTGGATATTAACACCTGCGAGACAGCATCAGCCGTGTCGCCGTACCGGTGCTCGGATTCCCGGATGCGTTCGAGGGTCGATAGAACTTTGAGTGCTTTTAGCATGCAATTTTCGCTTTCTCTTAGCTTTGTTTGAACGTTGGAATGTCTGAGAATTGACGCGATATGTATACATCGGACGTAGGGCCTAGGGGAATTCGTTTCAGCCCTAGGTAACTGCATAGTCACAGCCAACTTTTAGCGAGGAAGCTCCTGCGATCTTTACGTTTTGTACTTATAAACAATTTTACGATATAACTCCTAGCATAATATATTCGCATTTTTCTAGCTTCGTTTGAACGTCTGAGAATCGAAGCGAAAGGTATACGTCGCGTGAGGACTTAGGGGAAGTTGTTTCAGCCCTGCGTCACCGAATAACCATAGAAACTTTTAGCGAGGAAGCTCCTGCGATCTTTAACCTTTTGTGCTAATCGACGATTCTACATTCGATCGCTTTTCTTCCTTTTTTTGTGAGTGCGAATTGCACACTTATTTTCAGCTGCGAGGATGACGTTTTTATTGAGTGGGGGGATGAATAAATCGTTGCAGGCACCTGCTTCAATGCTATTCGACTTGCTATTTTTGGTGTACGCATAGATTAATTGCACAATTTTCTCTTTCGTAGGTTTTTTTGCAGCAATACTTTTTTTCACCAAGAGTGCATTGTATTAGTCGGTCAATTATTTACTTGTTCTAGTTACCTGTACAAGATGATTCGTATTTGTGTTCACCCCTTGCCCGAAAAGCAGTCTTGTTGAAAAATGTTGACAACCATTCCTTTCGGTCTCTTCAATAGACTTCATTCTAAAGTGTGGGCTGCCTATACTTCGTATTACCATAACCTGGAAAAGGGCAACTGCCACAGCCCCCTCGTGCCAATCAGATTGACGGAGTGAAGGCATGTGAGAAATCTGTGCTGACGAGCACTCTGATGATATGTTGTCATGTGCCTCTCTCCAACATGCCTATTGACTCACCAAGACTGTAGCCTTCACCGCTTGCCAAATTGTGATGGAACGAATTACAGTAGCTATTACTCTAATTGCCCAAGGCCTTCATACTTTGGCCATTTGTTCGACAAGAATGTTATGTCCGCCATCACTGTGAACTCTGCTGAGCGCCTGTTGGACTCGAACGCTGCATTGTTGGACTCGAACGCTGTTGGACTCGAACGCTGCTGAGTGGGCACGGCGGCAACGCACGCAACATGACGCCTAACCACTTCCTTGTTGTCATGCAGCTCTTGCTGATTGCCGGCGGGCGTACTCTCGATTCAACTGCACCATCACCAGAGACATCGGAAACAGAAGCAAACAAGGCGGCGTGTCACTTTGGGCAACTGGACCACGTGATCTTCGGCTTCGTGACGTCATCGACACAAGCGCCATCGACTATAAGAGCCACAGCCGGCCCTCAGGCCATCAGTGGGCACGGCGGCAACGCACGCAACATGACGCCTAACCACTTCCTTGTTGTCATGCAGGTTAGTAAGAAGCGTTTTTTCGAATTCAAGAGCAATTACGTTGGCCTTGTAGTGCTGCCGTGCCCCGGCTTGTTGTTATGTATTGTTGCCGACTGTGCTTACTCCGTACGCAATGTGTTACTGCTGTTAGCTGGGGACGTCGAACTTAACCCGGGCCCGATGTCGGACGCTCAGGCAAAACAGTTCGCTGATATGCTAACGCTTCTCCAGGATCTTTCGACGCGCTCAGTCAAGATAGAAGAGGGCCAGTGTAGCCTGATCCAGACGGTTAACGAAATCAAAGCTAACCAAACACAAATCGAAAGTAAAATTGAAGTAATTGGCCGAAGAATTGATTCTGTTGAGTCGGTAACAACTGATATCCGGAAAGAACTCACTGAGGCACGCGAAGTAATCAAATCTGTGCAAGAAGACAACGCGTCTTTGCAAAGTCGCTTGGATGACTTCGAAGACCGGTCGAGACGCGAAAACCTAATTTTTCACGGGGTAACAGGGGATTCAAGGTCGGAGACGTGGGAACAAACAGGAAGTAAAATTATTGAAATACTATCTCGTTCAGTTGACCCCCAGATAACTTCGGAGAGCATCGATCGTGCCCATAGATTGGGATATTTCTCGGACGACCGATGCAGACCGGTTATCGTGAAATTCGCGTCGTACAAACTAAAAGACAAGGTTTTATCGCTCCGTTCGACGCTGAAAAACGCTGGTACTACAGTGAACGAGGATTTCTGTCTGGCGACACGACAGGCAAGAAAGAAACTTCTTCAATTCGGAACATCTCAAAATGCAACCTTCAAACTCCGGTACAACAAACTTTTTATTGGCCAAACGAGCTACATTTATGATCAGCTTACTAATAGTGTACGACAAGCAGACCTGCGCAGTGGCGGCTTGTCTGCCCCCACTATCGCTGTAAATAACCAAACTCAAAATGCCAGTCATGCAGCACCTACGTTGTAGCATGTTGCGAGGGGTGGTGGCCTTATTCAGACATCGTCCTCTGCGCAACTCTCGATTCTTTTTACAAATATTAGGAGTGTTATCAATAAACGGGACGACCTTTGTTCAATAATTGACTCATCAAATGTTAGTATCGTTGTTTTGACAGAAACGTGGCTGACAAGTAAGATTTGTAACAGTGAAATTTTGCACTGTCAAAAGAAGTTTAATATTTATCGGCAAGATAGAGTTGGTAAAAGTGGCGGCGGTGTTATGCTCGCTGTGGCTGATAATATTTCTTCATTTCTTGTAAATGTTGTCACGAATCTGGAGATACTGTGGATTTGCATTTGTTTAAATCATCGCAAATATGTTTTGGGCGTTTGCTATCGTGCTCCTTCGAGAAGTTCTACCTTTGTTTCTGACCTTCATGACGTCGTCAATGCTGTCACAGTCCGTTTCCCTGACGTCCCAGTCTTACTGTTAGGAGACTTTAATTATCCGAACATTACGTGGTCAAACAACGGCCCCTGTTTAAGTACGTTTTCCACAGAATCCAATGACTTTTTAAATCTATGCGCCGATTTTAACTTCACTCAGGTTGTTACGCAGCCTACTCGGGTTACTTGTTCTTCGGCCACGGTGCTGGACCTTGTGCTGACGACGTCACGCGAGCTTATATCGTCTCTCACGTACCTACCTGGTCTCAGTGATCATTCATTGCTCCACTTTGATTTTGTTGTTCCGGTGTGTCGCTCTCCAGTCCAAGTTAAACGGATATCTGACTATGCCCGAGCAGATTTTGGAGCCATTAATCATGAATTGGGTACTTTTTTAAGCGATTATCTGCGTAATTTTTCTGAGCGTTCTGTTGAGGATAACTGGATGTTGTTCAAAGAAAAAGTTGCTTTCCTTACAAATAGATATGTACCTGTACGAACTGTACGTAATTACACTCGCTCCCCATGGTTCAACCAGACGCTCAGAAGGCTCTCAAATAGGAAAAAAGGATGTTCCGTGCTGCAAAATTATCCGTGTTTCCCAACGCAGAGCATCGTTGGGCAGCATATTATTCTGCTGCAGCAGTGTATAAGACGTCTATTGTCGAAGCCAAGCTCAAATTTTTCGAATGTACCCTACCCACTATGTTACGCAACAACCCTCAACAATTTTGGAACGTCGTAAACCCTTCTGAGAGGCTTGACGTAGTGCTTAACAACGAAGAGGATGAGACGATAGCGGCGAATGAGTGTGCAGCTGTGCTAAACGAATTATTCACAAAATCATTTTCGGATTTAACCACTAATTCCTATCCGGATGTTTATGAATACAATATTTGTGCTATGAATTCTATTGATATAGAATGTGCCGGTATAGTGAAAGTCATTGCCAACCTTAAACTATCGTCATCGTGTGGAATTGATAATATTAACTCGAAGTTTCTTAAAAACACTACTATGTATTCCTCTATTATCTTAACAAAGCTATTTCGACAATCACTCGAACTCGGAAGCCTTCCCGAGGACTGGAGGGTGGGGAAGGTGATTCCTATCCATAAAGGTGGTGACAAATCGAGCCCAAGTAATTATCGCCCGATTTCCTTAACAAGTGTCCCTTGCAAAATTTTAGAGCACATAATCTATTCGCATCTCGTTAATTTTCTTAATTCCCATACATTCTTTTCTCCTGCTCAACATGGCTTTAGAAAACTGTTCTCGTGCGAAACTCAGCTATTAACACTTACGCATAACCTTCACGCTTCCCTCGATCGTTCATCTCAGGTTGACTGCATCTTTTTAGATCTCTCTAAAGCATTTGACAAGGTTTCACATAGGCTCCTTTTGTATAAACTCAGTAAACTGAACATTGACTCTCATGTTTTGACTTGGATCAACGCCTTTTTAACTAACCGTTCTCAATTTGTTCACGTTAATGGCATTAACTCGCACCCCTCTCCTGTGACTTCTGGTGTCCCCCAGGGTTCAGTACTTGGACCTCTTTTGTTTTTAATATATATTAATGACCTTCCTTCGCATATCTCATCCTCAGTTGGTCTCTTCGCAGACGATTGTGTCATCTATTCTGAAGTAACTAACGATCTTGATGTTCTCGCACTCCAGTCTGACCTTGACAGCATTTCTCGTTGGTGTGATAAATGGCAAATGGAACTCAATATTAACAAGTGCAAATCCATGAGAGTATCACGTCAATATAACACCTGTCCCTCGTACCATATAAGAACTGTTGAGCTGGAATCCGTGTCCTCATTTAAATATCTTGGTGTTCATATCACTAACAACCTTTCATGGAACATTCATATTGAATATATAATTAAAAATGCTAACCGCATGTTGGGCTTTCTAAAAAGGAACTTCTCTCTTGCCCCACTGTCCTTAAAACTACTTCTTTACAAGTCATTGGTCCGCAGTAAACTTGAGTATTCTTCCGCTATCTGGGACCCCAGTGTAACGCTTGCACTATCATTAGAAGCTGCTCAAAACCGTTCTGTTCGATTCATACTACATAACTATCATCGTACATCTAGCGTAACAGCAATGAAAACTACCCTAAGCTTGCCTGACCTCTCCCTACGTAGAAAAATATCTCGTCTATGTTTATTTCATAAAATTTACCACCACAATGCAAATCTTCGTCAGCATCTGTTAACAGAACCATCATACGTCTCATCACGTTTCGACCATCAAAATAAAGTTGGCATCCCTCAGTGTCGCACCTCAAGCTTTCATCAGTCTTTCGTACCCATGACATCACTGGACTGGAATCGCCTTCCCGCACCTGTTGCCAGCATAGCCGAGAGTGCCGGATTCAAAGCTGCACTTTGCGAATATTTTTTGGATTTTGGTTGACAGTGTTTTATTTTTGTTCTGTTTTTGGATTTTTATGCTTACCTGCCTAATTACTGTTTGTATTTGTGTGCAATTAGATGTGTGTGTCCACTCCCCTCTATAATGCCTTCGGGCCCTGAGGGAATAAATAAATAAATAATAAATAAATAAATAAATAACGTTCGACGTGAACTGGCGTATATTCGTGTGCTTCGCACCGAAAAAAAATGGCGACAGTTGTGTTGCCTGATGGGGTTTTGCAAAGGGTCTATTGTGCATACGTATTGGAAGTGTCCTGCTATATACAATGCATGAACACATACCATTAAACTAGATGCTCAGAGGTGTGTTTGTTTTCGCAACTAACAAGTTACAGCAGTGTGCTTTAATGTTATTATCATGTGATAGTTTTGCTATCCCTCCGCAATGTCTACAGGCCCCTGGAGAGAGTAAATTAATAAATAACATTTTCACATCACTGGAGTTGGTTTTCGATGCACCATATTCAGTAGAAGTGGAACGAGTGCAGCCCAATGCAACCAGTCTGGTATGTCCCATTAATTAATATTGAGGGGTCAGAGATGCGAGTGTACTCCCCTCTATAATGCCTTTCGGGCCCTGAGGGAATAAATAAATTAATAACAAATAAATAAATAACGTTCGACGTGAACTGGGTATATTCGTGTGCTTCGCACCGAAAAAAATGGCGACAGTTGTGTTGCTTGATGGGGTTTTGCAAAGGGTCTATTGTGTCATACGTATTGGAAGTGTCCTGCTATATAACAATGCATGAACACATACCATTAAACTAGATGCTCAGAGGTGTGTTTGTTTTCGCAACTAACAAGTTACAGCAGTGTGCTTTAATGTTATTATCATGTGCATAGTTTTAAGTATCCTCTCTGCAATGTCTACAAAGGCCCCTGGAGAGAGTAAATTAATAAATAACATTTTCACATCACTGGAGTTGGTTTTCGGATGCACCATATGTTCAGTAGAAGTGGAACGAGTGCAGCCCAATGCAACCAGTCTGGTATGTCCCATTAATTAATATTGAGGGGTCAGAGATGCGAGTGTATTCAAAAGTTCCAGCACGTGCGGTGAACACAATTCTTTGTGTAGAGACTCTGAAGACGTAAAGGCAAGCGAAAATATGTTTATTAGGTTAGTGTATCAAATATGTTGATTTCCACTTGATTACATAATTATTGGTCCTTTGCAAATGGTTCCGTAACGAGTTCTTTCTGCGACAGTCTCGTGTCAGGCGTTCAGTCATAGTACCTGTGCTGCTTGTTGTCGGATGATGCTCCTGGCACGTCGGTGTTCAGTTTGGTCGAGTGGCAACTTTGACCGACTGATGCCGTCTTGTAATCATACGTCATGTGCGGCCACTGACATCTGATGCACTGAAGCTGCAGGGCTGGCTTCTAATCCGCAAATTTTCCTGGTAGTTTTCTGCATCAATGCAGCAAGCTCGGGCATGTATGAATGCTTCGGCGTTGGGGTGTCTCGTTGAATTGGCATTGAATAGTAACGGGTAGCCGATGGCGGTCATCGTGACTTTGTGGCATAAGTCGCCCTCGGTTCGTCAAATGCCGCTTTGCTCGAAGTCTCCAGTTGAAATGCCTGTCGAACTTGTTCCGAAACAAGCTCGGCAATCAAAATAAAAGCCGGGCAACTGATGGCAGGAAGTAGCTTCCTGGTCTCCTCCCGGACAACGTCGTGGATGTCGCAGATGCCTGGGAGGCTGGCATCGAAGTTGCAGCTGGACGACTCGAGTGTCGAGAAGCTGGGGAGTTGTTGATAGCGACAGGCTCGGGCCTGCAGTGTACATTCAATGTTGGAAGCCGCGGTGATATGAACCCTTCGACTGTTGTCGTGGAGTTGCGGACAAGGCTGCCGGAGGTGTTGTACCTCACGTGAGGGACATGGGATTCTTAGCTTCTTGTCTTCTGTAACATCAGGGTTGGCGTGGGTGCTCGATCACGCCCAAAACATCTTCCACGAAGGCGGTGACGCTCTTGTTGGGGCCGCATCCAGGGGTGCTATGTTGCGCTTTTGGACTCCCAGGAGACTTGGAAGAGGGAAGTGACGTCAACGACTAGAGCAAACGCAGATTGGACGTTGACAGAAGAAAACAAAATCAACATCCAATCTGCATTTGCTGCGTTGTTGACGTCACTCTCTCCCTAGTCTCCTGGGAGTCCAAAAGCGCAACATAGCCCCTGGACAGAATCAGGAATTCGGCTCTCCCTGGTCAATGTTGGCTGATGAACGTGCACTTCAGCTCGATCGTGCAAACTTCCCACGACGTTAAGGAGGATTCATGGTTCTCAAACCAGTGCCTGGCAGTTTCTTCCACGAGAAGTATAGGTTCTGCAGGAGCTGGTTGTCCGTCTACCCACTGTGGCGGGCGACACGGCCATATATTTCAATCCAGCCCTCGACGTCTTCATACACCTTGCGTGAAAGGGCATCGGAGTGTGAGGTGCGACGGGCATGCAAACGATGATGGGAGCGGACATGGTTTGCTGCTACAGGTTTGTCATTGTTGGCTTAGTCAGCTTCGGTTTTTCTGGCAAAAGAGAGAATTCCGGTGGTTCTTGCTGGCAGCAGCGACTGGCTCGGATTTCAGGTTCTTTGTGGTGCATTTCCAAGGTTCGTCCTTGCGGTACTCGCTCGCCTTGCGGCTTTTCTGCCGGGCTTGGGATAGGACTTGGTTCACGGCTCGCTGGGCATTTAAGACGCGGGGCAACTCGGCTGAGGAGCCGCCAGGGTCCACACAGAGTGGAGGGCTATGGGTAAAATGTGCAGCACCTCCACCAGAACATACGATGACAGCTGAGCATGGCCTGGAACTTTCCAGAATAGTAAATATTGATAGAAAATAGTACTGGAGCAAGCATCTAGTGACAATATAACAAAACAGACAGAAGAGAGTCTATCCTGACCACTAAAAAAGCTGCATTGTTTTAGAGGCATTCTGTTCGAATAAATCCTCTCCTTCGGGGTTTGGCGATTGCCGTGGACGAACTGAACTGAAATGGATGTGGAACCACTTTTCTGGTAATGAGCCGCTGCAGACTGCCGTCGCAAAGCGGCGTGAACGGGTGGACTGGGTTGGTAACACGCGCGATGAAATGCCCATACAGCTTGCAATTCGCGTACCGAGTGTTGATGAAACTTGTGTCGACGAAACGTGCGACAGACAAGCGGAATCAATATCAACTGCAACACCTGTGCTCCGTGAAAGTGCACGTCTACGCCAGAACAATTTAGGAAGCAGCACAGCATCACCTAAAGCACGGCACAGGAACTACCAACTTGAAGCACTTGAAGGCAGCTCTCCGGTGCGCCGCACAACCAAAGTGAGCCTTCGGTCATTTGAACGAAGCGGCACCACGATTGCACACTGCCAAGCACGACTCACGCAATTTCCGTCGCTAAACTGCGTATCCAAACATATTGCACACGCTTCACTGCGGACATCGAAGATTCCGATGGTCAACGAGAGCACAGAAACGTCGCCTTAAAATTTACTTGCGGTATCCGAATCAATCCGAGGTCCGAGCAACGTAGGGCCGATTGTCTCTTTCGTGGCAATATCCCCGTCGGTCACCAGCGAAATGCACACCGTTCCTCCTTCTGTTCACGTTATACCTACGTCAGACACCACGCTGAACTCTGAAGTCGCTTTCGACCGGCCTCATATGACGGCTTCCGCGTCTGAAATCAACTCGCCGACACGAACGACAACAAACAACGCATCCGACAAGCTCCGGCCCAGCTGGGACCAGCCGCTGCCTGGGCGCTGCCATCTTCCCTGTGACGTCACGCATTTGGTTTGGTCATGTGACGAGTGGTCACATTTGCGTACAATGGCAGCCGCCTTATGGGGGTCACTTTCGAGTGCAGACCGGAACCCCGGTTTATCGCTCTAAGCCCCTCTACCTCGTTGATTTGAATCCACTTTAAAAAACCCAATTTAGGTAGTTTTTTTTTTCACAAATAAGATTTCTAAATTTTAATCGCTCTCCTGGAGTGTTACCTTCTGCTCTAAATAACGTCCTGAAACCCAAACTTCTTTCTTTGGCGAATGAATCAGTGTTATGATACTTATCATGTTACGTTTTAGTAGCAATTGGTGCAACATGATAGCTTGCTGGGCTGGTTGGCTAAACGACATATTAAGAAAAGCGAAAAAAAAAAGAAGACGGGACACAAAGTTTGTTATTAAATAATTCATTTAATAATTTTTTCGTATAATTTATTTTTGTCACACGTTCCGCAACGTCCCGCTGTAGATTTTCTTGTGCTGCGGTAGAAGTTTCTTTTCTTCTCACTTGGTTTTTCAAAGTTTCCTTTTCTTTTTCTTTAGTAGCATTTATCTCTTTCGAAAGAGAAAGAAGAGCGTCTACTTGTGCGTGCCACTGTGCGCGCGTGGAAGTTCTAGTAAACCTTTGGTTGTTAATCGGCGTGTGTCCTGTGTCCGCCTTCTAGTTTGTGTCCCGTCTTTTTTGCGCTGTTTTTTTAATATGTCGTGCGATTGGTGCACATGTTTTTTTTTCTTGTTTTTTTTTCATAAAAGCAAAAGCAAAAACAAAAGAAAAATAATGAAGCTCTTTTCAGCATTATTGAAGAATTTGACGCAAGGGTACCAAAAAGATGTCGAGGCTGTCTGCGATGCTTTATTCCTCAAGCTCTCCTTTGACCGCGCACAAGCCTTCTCCTTTCTGCTCTTTTGTCTATAGATATGCTTCGGGAATACACGTCCTTATACAAAAAGGCCCGTGAAACACTTTAAATCAATCATTCAATCAATCAGACAATCATTCAATCCACCAATCATTCTGCTTCTTCTCGGACCATTCCAGAAAATATAAAAACTAATACTTCACGATTCTTTTATAAAAGCCCAATTGTTTAGTTTGTTCACACCCTTCAATTCCTTCGCATAAACATAATTTGGTGCGTCGAAGCCTTTTAAAGTATTGGAAAAAATAAACAAACGAAATATAATACTGTTGTTGTTCTTTTTGTTTTTTTAGAACAAATAATGTTTTTGGTTGCTTTTCTTCCTCCCCTTCCTTCTTCTTCCCCAAAACGGCAAAACCCCGCACGAGAGGTCTTGAAGCGTACGCAACGTGATTGCTTTCCACGAAATTAATCGACGATGCCATCGCGTTGCTCGGCGCACCGATTAAACTGCAAGCTTTGGGAGAGGGAAAGGGAGAGATGTCCCATTTGTTTTTAAAATTGCCTCTCGCAACAACGCACCGCCTTCGGGTAATCGTCCACCCGTTCGCGCGTGCCGAGAGGACGCGCTCTTCGGAAAGGCAGACGAGCGCAATTAGCTCAGAGTTCGGAAGAACGTAGGCGAGGGGGAGAGGGCTGATTTCTTTCACGCTCTTCCGAGCACGAAGAGGTGTCACGGGAAGTGAGATCGTGCCGAAGAGACGGCGACAATATAAGCGCACGCGGAGCGAGGCCATTTTACGACGGCAGGCGGTAGTGGCGAGGTTTCGCAGCGCATCCCAGAGATGTGTATCGATGTTCTCGGCCAAATCTAGCGGAAACCACAGTGTCACGTAATAGTGTCACATCGCGCGAAAGCGTTTCCCCTTCTAGATTCCGCGGAGGTATTTTCTAACTAAATTCGAGGGCAGGGGGAATTATTGCGTCGAATGATGTCGCTTCAAGCGATGTTACATAGAGCGCTGCCCCGCTAAATATAGCGGGGAAAACTGTAATGTCACGTGACGTCAGGTCGTGTGGCCTCAGGTGGTGCGTGACGTCACTAACTCTAGCGGAGAAATTGGGATGCCACACGACGCTACGTGATACTGTGACGCCACGTGGTCATCGTGACGTCATTTGAGTGACAAAACAAATCGATCTTCGCATTTGTTTCCAATATTTTGATTTTTGGTAGAAGTAATTGTTTGGTATGTGCGCTGCAGACAGAGTGCAGCGCCTCGTTTGTCAGCTCACATCGTTTGCGTATACGGTGACGAGAACGCGTCATCTCCGGCTGGTGTGTTCAGCGTTTTATACACGAACTCATCTCTGTGACGTCACGGCGCGGTGGTGGCGCGTCGGTCGCACTTCCGGTCTGGGGCTGTGGGCAGAAGTCCCCATGCCAGACGTGTATTCTTGCGTTGTTTTGAAAGGAACCAGACAAAAACCTGCCTTCTCGTCAAAACGCCGCGACTGCGGCCGTACCAAAAGTGTCGAGAAAGGTTTGAAGGTCAGTTTTCACGTACTCGGTTCGTCCGAGAATTTGGATATGTGCCGTGAAAAGGGAAAAGCAGACGCCGTCGGACAACGATTGCTTGGGCGGGAAGCACTTTGGGTTGAATTCACGGATACTTGTGGTCATCAGATTTATTTGTTTTGTTCCAACATGAACGTTAGAAAACCGTCAAGTTGTGGGGACTACCTGTGGACTACGTTCAGTGCGTCCTCAAGTTCAAACGGCCGCCTGATTGTTCGAACTGTCGTCTGCTCTTTCAAACGTTTCTGCTTGTCGTCTGCTCTCTTAGGCGACGCCGGTCCGTAGACCAGATCTTGGCCCGGTACTTGCGATGAAGTAAGTGCAGGCCTCAAAAGACTTAAATTTGAAGGTTGGTAAGCAGGCTCGATGTAAACAGTAGATACAAGGAGATGTTGATCATTGTTACCAGTGACCATCACCGACTTGTTATGCCTAATTCAGTTGGTCCGATTCTGCTTGCGATTTTCAGTATCGACGTCGACCATCTCAGCTACGGCTCACGCTTTTGCAGCCCGAGCGGCGTCGTGACTGAAAATTGCGAGCGAAATCTCATCATGTGAATCAGGCTTTAGCGTACATTCTGCGGCGTCCACGCGGAATGAATCGCCGCATGTCAGATTATTCACGCGAAGTTTTGCGGTGTAACGAGCGCCGTTAATTTCGCTGACGCCGCTCGATGTAGTCAGACATTGCCAGGAAGACGTAGAATCAACAATTCGAAAGCGATAAAGGGCAGGGGGACTCACACTGACGCCGATAACATCGCATTTCAATGGTTTGTTTATGGGCGACGGCGAGCTTGTTGCCCACACCCCCATCGCGCATGCGCGGCGCCGGTGGCGT
The DNA here is from genome assembly GCA_037355805.1 of Ixodes ricinus. Taxonomy (NCBI): domain Eukaryota; kingdom Metazoa; phylum Arthropoda; class Arachnida; order Ixodida; family Ixodidae; genus Ixodes; species Ixodes ricinus. Next base: position 31,836 of record JAZHYW010012728.1, on the reverse strand, counting down.
CCGCTAGGGGCGCTCCGGGCGCTCCGGTTTGTTTGTAAACATGAGTTGGTGTATACTCTGGCCTATAGACCTTTGCAGAAATCACCTCCCGCGAGCTGCCATCTTCGTCTGCTGGGCTGTGAAACGCCTGCCAAGCATGCGCTGCCGATCTGCTGGGCGGTATGCGCGGACGCTGCGCAGCAGGTCCGCAGCTCAGTGACTCAGCATTTTTGCCCGGTCGCTTCGGTCGAGACTGCCACTGGAAAGGTCTATAGTCATCGAAAGCGGCCCCGAAGTGGAGACAAATGACGTCACGAAAGCCGGAGTATCACGCTGTCGGATGTAGCGATCCTGGCGGTTGGTCGTAGAAGTTCCGGCCAAAAGGCACTAGCCGACGCGAGTGTCGCTGTCGTCGCGGTGTCCCAACTCCTGGCTGCCGAAGGTTCCGTGGACCGTTGAGCTGGAGAGCGATCTGCGGCGGAGAGGGCGTCATGCCGCGTCACCCACCGCCGCTGTAACACCGTAAAGATGGCGGCCGGCAAAAGCATGGCACTTCTACGACGTTCCCAGGCAGGAAATCGAGGAACCACCTTTTTCGGAAGCAGTAAACATCCGAAGTACGTCTCCGTTTGGTGTGTTTGGCGTCCTCTCCCGCCCATGCATCAACAAAACAAGGAGCCGCGGAGTGTCACATGTTACACAGCTATACTATATGTCATTGTGTCTTGTGTCGCGAACCCGGCGGTTGGTATTAAAAATCGTTTGTTGGGTAGGGCACAATGTACTTTAACTAAAGTACTATAAATACAATGAACTTTCGAAGTAAAGTATAAGTACGTTTTAACTTAATCTTTCATAATGCCCTTTTTTCACTAGCGATTTTCTTTTATTTGGCATGCATTGTTTTAGGGTTAATTGGGGGTGAATCAGTAAATCTCGGAAATAGTGCTTAATACGGGATAAAGTCTAATTTGCCACGCAGTAGTTGTCATACTCTCGCTAACGAGCTATTTAACACAATGAACGTATGAGGCACTTTTACAGCGAAGCTGTTTATGGCTAGGGTTCCGTGGATTTTTCGTGTGCGTGACCAAAAACTCTACGCTCGCACCGCCGCACGCGCTGCACGCGCACGCCTTCCCCGTATAAAAGATTCGAAGTAAATAACCAAAATAAAGCGTTGACGAACGCGCGTGCAAGATGCCATTTGTTTTAGGCTTTTGCTTTAGAACAGTTACTGCTGCAGACGCCGGCACGTGCGGCGCGTGGAACACCATTCCCTGCATTCTCCTTGATGCTTGGGTAATTTAGCAATAGGTCTATTTCACTTCTCTTCCTCGTCGTAATGGGGAGGCCGCGTATAGTCCGGACTCCCGAAGAGCAACGCGCCTACGAAGAGCAACGGCGGGAACGGCACCGAGAATGTCAGCGGCGGCGGCGGGCGGCAAACACCACCGATGAAGATCGTGCACAAAACGCCAAGCGCATGCGGCAAACCAGACAAGACGACGAACGTCGCGGGGCGGAGAACGCATCAAAAAGACGCAGGTACCATGCTGCTAAATTGGACAACTTTAATGGAGCATACGCTAAATTCTGTGTCACGTCTGTGTCGTGTGCTAAACAGCTTCGCTGGTCATCCACCTTCACAGAGTGGAATGGCTCATGATTTTTTTTTGTTGTTGACAAAGTATCATTTTGTGAATAAAAAATTTAACGGGACAAAAATTTGGGAAATGCACGGTGAAGCCGGTAGTTGTACTTTACTCGGAAAGTAGCGGGGGGAGTGGGTTTTTAATTACAAGTACATACTCAGAAACTGTACTTCAAGTAAAGTGCAAGTTTTCTGAACCTACTTGAAGTAGCACTTTAAGTAGAGTGTACTTAAGGTACGTTCCAACACTGTAGAAATCACAGTAAAATGTACGAGCGGCCGCGACGAGTGTCGTTGTCGCCGCGGCGTTTCATGACACGACACTTTCATGACGTCATCAGGCGGAAATCGAGGGACCACTTTTCTTGGACGCGGTAAACACCATCAGTCGGAAACGCCTTCTAGAAACCGTAGTTTGCGGGACACAGCGAAGAACCGGCAGTTAGGGCGCGTCTTAAAACGGACGCAGATTTATTTATTTATTTTTATTATTATTTTCTTTTTGGAGCGGGAGTTTAAAACCGTGTAAGTCAGTTGAGCTTAACATATCTTACAGCGCCTTTAAAACACACGTTTTTGTTTTTTTTCGTACGACGACATTTTAATTTATTTACTACAAGCGTGCGGTCGGGTGCGGAATGTCTTTCGCGAAAATACAACTGGACAAAAACGTGCCATTGACGAAAGATAGATATGTATACCAAACAATTTCGATTAAAACTGAAGTACTCTGTGAACACTAGATTGTGAACTCGTGCATATTCCTTGACTACTACATTAAAAAAAAATTCAAAATCCAGTTAGGAAGCTTCCAACATAACAGTATTCGCAGCCTAGAAACAAACGAGAAAAATCAAATAAATAGAAAACTGAAAAAGAAATTCGGCTAGTAAGAGATACACCTTTATCGAAAATGCGTGAATAAATAAACACCCAAAGTTTTCGAAAACGGTACTTCGGCTCACGTTGTATTTTGTTAGCGTGCTCGCGGGAAAAAAAATCTGGCGTCTGGAAAGCTTAAAGCGGGATTTAAAATTCGTTTCGGGGATGCACGCGCTAACTGTCACCTTCGCTAGATGCCTCTTCCTAATGCCCTCCTTGTTTTTTGTTTTATTTTTGTCGTTCTCTTTTCTTTTCGTACTTGACGCTTAGTACACCGTCGCCGCGTTTTGTCGGCGTGAAAAAGTTGAATCCCTTTTTTTCGGTACATTTCCTCCTGGCGAGCGGAGGCCAAATGGTGTGCGCATCGGCGCTCGTAAGTTGTAAATAGATTGATTTCCCATCTGGTGCCCGTGGCGCGCCTCGATCCAGGAGCGTTTTCGGAAATAGACGATCCTGAAAGGAAAGCCGCTGAATTGTAAAAAGTAGCAAAACTTTTAAAAAACAAGTCCCTAGATTAGGGATGGGTTGGAGTGAAAAACAAAAACAAAAAAAGAAACAGTGTCTCGAATGCATAATGTATGCAGGGACGTGCGCGGGAAGCTCTTGCTTCCCTAAGTGAGGTTTCTGAGAAGATCGTAGTTTCTCGTAAGATGGACAAAAGCTTTTCACGTAAGTTTTTTTTTATCTTACCTTTATTTAATAAGCTTTTCTACTCGAGTTAAATAAATACGCATGATTCGCGACACCGTAATTATTAGAACTAAGTACATACCAGATTTTATGCATAAAGATTTTCGTTCGCCACAGCTAATAAAGATATTTGTTCGCGAAGCTCGAGTGCCTCAACAATGGGTGCGCGTTGCCCTATTTTACCCGCTTTCCCTCAGGCTTCTTTTACAGCAATAACTTCTAGACACGTGGCAAAATCGAGACATCGTATCTGCGATCCCGCTTTTGCTCCCTGCGTTTTTACGCTTCTGACGATAAGAGTTTCGAAAAACGGTGAGGCAGAACAATAAAAGATTCAAACCGGCGAAACAAAAAATTATATATATATATATATATTATATATATTTTCGGGTTTTACGACCGCGGTTTCCTGGCGCCAGTTTTTCGACGGGGCTATTCTCCGTTTTTCTTAACCATAGACGGCAGCAAACGCTACAAATTACAAGTCATCCATGCAAATCCCGCCTGTCGCTGCGCTCCTACTGAAGGTCACGTGACGGTCAACCCGCACTGGATTGGCTCTGATGGCCCGTAGCCTGCTTTGCGGTTCACCGCTATGTGAAACAGCCTACAACGGGTAGATGCGAGCGCCTTTTTTTACGGAATTTTCGCTCCAACCCTATTGTGTTCTTTTGTTTGTTTTTCTCGCGCATGACTGCACGTTGAGGAACGCGAACTTCTTCGTCCCAACGACGGTTTAGGTTGAAAGAAGAAATTCTTTTAAAAATACGCGATATTGGGTTGCTTCAAAAAAATTCGTTCCACCTTCGACCTGGCTGATCTCGGCAGACAAATCTGACACCGCTGAAATTGGCGTTCCGCAAGCATGAACAATGAACAAAGAACGGAATATATTCCTTGGGAACATAAAACTGAAACGCAGTGTGTAAAGTACATTGAGTTCTTTAAGCTGTCAGTGACAGTGTCATTTTAATAAAAATAAATGGCGCAAGCTAAAAATACAAGCAAGCAAGGCAGGACCGGCGCTGTTTGGATTATGTACTGTCTGATTTGCTTGTCTTAGACCTATCTGCATCATATGCTGCCGTTCAAAAAAATATGTGAACGTTTTGTGTACTTATATAGGGCTTCATATTGGAAGCATAGACACTTATTGTAACTGCGAAAGTGAGGCTGAGAAAATTGCAAAAATCTTCTTCACAGGCGACAATGTCTTGCCCGCTTCATGCTAGTTTTGTATAGTATGGTTTTGTTTTGTGCTAGCGCACGGACGTGTTTAGCGAGCAGGCCTTGCGGTTGCACGTTTTAATGGTCTAGCGCTCCTATGTCTGCCCGTACGTTTATGCAGATTTAGATTTGTATTTTCGTAATAATATCAAGATACCTGGCATAACAGTATTTTTAAGGATAGTCAAGTAGCTGGCTACACATTCTCGTTCTGGAGGTCCGCATGAGACTTTTGAAGTAACGAGACACAAGAAGCAAATAAAAGAGCGAAACTACAATTTTTCTTTTGAACATTTTGGCGAAAATCTATAAGACACAAGAGGCTTATGCAAAACCTTAATTACATCGTCCTTTACTTATGTTGACACCGATTGTTTCTAGAAAATCTCAGGTTTTTGAAAGAAGAGCACGGAAGTTCTTTAGTCGGGCAGTTGTATTCATTATTGGAAGTGCTGAAAACGTGAATATTATATTCTTTTTATTTTCGCAGAAAACAGAGCAACAAAAAAAGAAAAAACACGACCGTTTTGCGTGATTTGCATTTTATTTTTCGAGTAACATTCATACATTAATGACAACAATGCGTTCCAAGTATTTCAACAAATACCTCAGTTGGTTTAAATGTATTTGATCCCTGGTGCTGCTCACAGTTTTTTACACATCAGAAGCCATCATGAAATATTTCCTTCTGAGTTCGTGTACGAAAAATATGACTCGTAAATAAAAAAGCCCAGGGTGACTATAATAAAACAGGGAGTTCATTTTCACTTACGTTGTCACGAACGTTTGCAACGAAATAAACGTCTCCAGACCACAACTGGTTCGCTACCGATGCCATTGTCCATCAACGTGGGATGGTACGGGCAAAGTACCAATGTTTTATTGGTTTTTCGCAATCCCAAACCGGGAAGCTTTAGAATAGCGTACGCTAAGAAATGACATCGTCACCACGCGCGAATCCAAAACGTGGCTTGGGCTCGCCGCACGCGCAGTGGCAAAGACGCTCATTGATTTGCGCACGGAAAGCTTTTGCGCACGCTATTCCAAACTTTCTATTTTGCGTGCGCTACTCAAAAGCTCCCCTGTTTGCCGTTATCTCTTGGGACCGAACACCCGGAGTGAGGGCAACGGTCACCTTATACGTTAAGCGAGCTGTGGAAAACGCTGCCCTTTCTTTCAATTCACAGTGAACGAGACAGCCGAAATAACTCTGCACCGAAGCGTTTGTTTCCAGCTTGGCGTGCCTTCGCCGAAAGATGTCATTTTCGGATAGCGCTTCGAACTATAATAATTTTCAACCCAAATCTGTGGGGTTGTTTTTTTGTTGTTTGTTTGTTTGTTTTATTTTGGTAGTAGGAATAGTAACAGGTAGACAAATATGACCAGCAAATATACAGCATGTTTTGCTTTGGGAGAACAGCCGCATTTGGCGCAATGCCTCAACTCTAGAATTTTACCTCGTGTTGCCGGGTTTGTTCGGAGGCTGTACCCATTTGTAGCCACCCAACAGTGCCCTAGAGTGCGTTGGTAAAATCTGAAGCCCACCATCAAGATCCTAGGCCTGAGATGTTTGCCAGTGCTGTCCTATGAACTGTGACCTTCTGCATTCCTTGTAGTACAAAAGTTAAGCAAAGGTATAACAATATACATGTACGGTTTTAATTTAATAGATGACCGTAACAATAAAATTTCACAAACTAGACAAGTACAAGTAGGAGCTTTTTACCATCTGGAAGTAAAGACCTGAGAGCAGAACGAACAATTTAGTTCAGCAAAATACTCTTCTCTAATCCCAAGCTCGGTACGATAGACTCTAATCGGGCTATGTTTAGGCACAAACAAAACAGGGTGAAGGTATGCTTTCGCTATGCAGAGACAGCATATCGACTCGAAGAAACAACCGGTCTAACAAACCCTTTTCGAAATTTTGAGCCATCTGGTGGCTCAAATAAGAGTTTACCTTTTACCGTACTTATGACGGTAATCTACCTGCACTCTGTAGTATTTTTGCCTGGCACCATCACTTTCGCTATTGTCAACAGAAGTAGAGAATCTTTGTTCTTACCTTACAATTCTGGATCTCCCAGTTTCGATGGTGAGAAATATACAAGCGGTAAGGACGAAGCACCGACCCACTTTGAAGCCGTGATAAAATTTTAAACATCGAGGGGCGGTAAATCCGACTATGTACCACCAAGAGATCGACTGGACCCGTGTTAGAAATGAACGCTTACGCAGCTCTTGTGTTCAATTCCTGCGTCGCATCGTACTAACGTCTCGAACGCATAGGCCTCGTATCATCCGCTTCGGAGCATGTTCAACTTCTTCCATCATCAGTAACCTGTAGGCCGTCGTTGGTACGACACATATGCCATTCCTCATATAATGATGATAGGGATCGAAGTGGCCAGACTGAATTTCGGAAAGAGTCTATACGGCTTCTCAAAGCATTTGAATGCTCAATGCAATTAAAAAAAAAGATTTTTTTATGGCTTTTATTTTTCTATTTCTTTTCAATGGATTCCACAGCATGAACATTAGAAAAAAGTTGGGCACTTAAAGCGTCCTTCTTTCTTTAGCTCGAGGAACGTGAGGAGAGAAATTCTTGCCAACATTCTTTCCCTTCCTTACTGTCCGTTTCTTGTTTTAGGAAGCCAATTGTTTTTTCACTCTCTTTCGAGCTTTTTTTTTAATTTTTTTAATGCTTCCTGGAATGTGACTAATGCTAATTTCGTCACGGCTATGTTTTTTTTTTCTTGCTTCGTTTTAGTAAGATTGTATTGTGCTGTAGCCGTCTATTCAGCAGCGACAGAACTTGCTATTTGTGACCCCCTTGTAGCGCCAACTCTGCTTAAAAAATAATTAGTTGTCGTTCTTTTCTTTTTTGTGTAAATTTCAGTATTTGATTTGTACTTTTTATCTTACCATCTGCTTACGTGTAAATTTCCTAAGGCGTGTAGTGTCACAGTTAAGAAGCTACTTTTGAATGATCATTAAAACGTCGTGTTGTTCGCAAACTAAAGAAAGAAATACTCATCGCCAGAGACTTCGCGTACACCATTAGCCCCATTTTTGTTTTAGAGCGCAGCTCTTAGGCGCCCGTTTCCGGCTTGAACGGCGTCGGCGTCGCCGTCGGCGTAACCGCGCGGTGCATTATGGGAAACGTCCCAGAATGCAACGCGCGGGTCTCACTCGTGACCCGCGCGTTGCATTATGGGACGTTTCCCATAGTGACGTCACACGTGACGTCACGAGTGATCGTCACGAGGGTCACGAGTTGGAAGGTCAGCAAGGCGGTCCCGTGCCGTTGCATTCTGGGACGGTTCCCATAATTACGTCACACGTGACGTCACGAGGGCTCCGCGCGTTGCATTATGAGAAACGTCCCATGATGCAACACGCGAATCTCACTCGTGACCCGCGCGTTGCATTATGGGACGTTTCCCATAATAACGTCACGAGGGTCCCGCGCGTTGCATTATGGGAAACGTCCAGTCGGGAGGACGAGGAGGGTAGGAGGAAGAGGAGGGAGGAGGAAGGAGGAGGAGGAGGAGGAAGGAGGAGGGGCATATCCTCCCCTCCTCCTCCTCGAGAGCTGCGCTCTAATTCGGCGTTACAGGAAGTTGCAAACGACTTTCATTTTTTTCGTTCCTGCTTTTTTTCTCTTTATTTTTGAAAATATATATATTCTCAAGTGATCTGAAATTATTTTAATTTAAAATCTAGTTTAAATTTCTGCACCTTATATTGAAGAAAAACAATTTTCTCTTGAGTTAATCGCGTGATGATTCATCGCGGTGGGATCGTACTCACCGAACTTTTAATTACGTTCTCAATCACGAATTAAGTTTCGTTACTTGGATCGCTAGTAATGTACGGGGAGCATGAAATTGAAAAATTGCACACCAAAATGCGTGGATGTGTATGTTATAAATATAAGTAATATATATCAAGCTGAAATACCAGATCTGCGCAGTCGAGTGTCGCCCTTCCTATTTCAGGTCCATAAAAAAATACACACTCCCGATTATATTATACAGACATTTTATTCACAGCATAGTCATTGTTTCTTACTAAACAACCTATTTTTTTTCTGGGCAATTGTATTGTGTGCATGCACATTTAGATAAACCTGAAGCTCAACGGTAACGCGGACAACCTCCGAGGAATTACGCACAGGTCACGTTAAAAAAATATAAATATTACTGTATTTGTTTGTTGTTGTTGTTTTTTAACACAAAAAGCTCACGTGGTGTCAGAGTGTTGGAATCTTGAGCGTAGATTTTTGCTCACCAATGAGCGGCTTAGCGTTTTTTCCTTGGTGGAGAAAGACGCGAAGAGAGAGAAACGTTTGCTGCTGGACAAAAGAACGGAGGACGGAAAAACTGGCAACTTCGCGCGAAGCGCCACTACCCTGATGGGATTCAATGTGACTCTCTAGATGAGAGACCTTGCGAAAAATTAAAAGAACAAAACAAATGTTGTTGTAATCATACAAAAAAGGCAGAAAATATGTAACGTCTGCTACTTGGTGCGTACGATCTTTTACACTTTTATTACCAGAGCTTACGCTCGGCAGCAATATCTTTAGTTGATTACTTCGTTTAATACTTATTCCACACAAAATTATTATTTTCAAGATACAAAAATTTTTTCAAGATACAAAATTATTTTCAAGATACAAAATACAAAACGAAATTTGGCTTTTTGTCCATGCCTCCGGCACCTTCATTTTTAGGTGCAAATAAAGGATTCGATTTAGTTTGAATATGAGCCAGCCCAGGTTAGTGCTATCCGAGAGAAATAAACTGCCTCAAAAGATGGCTCAGTCATTCTAATCTTTTAAGTCAGCTGCCACATTGCAACAATGAGAAATGTGGAAGTCAATTCACGGCTCTTTTTTTAACAGTTTAACATGGCTTCTGCTCCGCGCATGGCTTTTGTGCCGCCCCAGCTCAAATGCCACTGAATCAGCCCATACTGCTGCACCATATCTGTGTGCAGCACCTCAAAAGGAGTACAAAGATATGTAATCATTATTTGAAGGAAGTACAAGACTTTACGTTGTGTAGAACATTGAACCATCTCGGTTATATACATTGAGCAAGAGAGCCAGTCTCTGTTGTCTAGTGCCAGAGTAAGATGGCTAAAATGCCTGAGAGAAAGCTCTGATCGTAAAATAAACCTGTGGTAAGACGACACTCTGAATTATGTTTCACGTTCCTACTTTATACTAGGTGTGAAAGCTAGAAGTATATTTTCATAAACTTGAAGTTTTTATTTTGTCTTCTATTTAGTTTGATTTTTTGGTCAATTGTATTTACGGTTTCATAAAGTGCCTTTCGAAAGACCAGCCGAACAGGATAAATTCAGAGGGTTAGAGCATGGTAACGATAGAACTCAAATCCAAGTTGTTCGAACGGTGTTGGGGCAATCACCAATTCAGCGAGCGGTCTCTTAATTTTGTCTTACATATCCCTTGTTCTCTTTACTCGATTCGAAATATATCAATTGGTTTCCGAAAATAGCAGGCAAGCAAAACATTATCACGAGTGAGATTCTTCTCCATTCATAAATGTGAGCTCTCTTTACGCGCCCATACAAATTGCAACTATAGGCTGTGTTGCGAATAAAAATTGAGCGAAGAAAAAAAAAACGTGCTCTGCCATTTAACAGATATCAGGAACAAATCTTGAACCTCAGTGAAAGGTGTGTTGTGTAATCCGGTTCTTTAAAATCGTCTTCGTGTCTGCCACAACTAAAATAAATAGAATATCACTTACATACTTCTACGACAAAATCAAGGATTAACCGAAATATATCATAGACACACACATCAAATAAGCACGCAAGCACACTTTTGCATTCCTCACACGTTTCCATGTGCGCACACGAACACACGCACAAAAACTCAAACAACTAGGCACGTGCGTTCAATTCCAGCACACACACAAAAGAAAGGATTCCCAGGCGTATCCAAACGAAACGTTTTCACACGCATACAAAACAGGTAATCAACGACACAAATGGCCTCACCCGCCTTGCGACTCACACCTATTTCCTGCTCTCGGCCCTCTTTCACAACAATATTTTTTGCCTTCGCTTTCTGCGTTTAAGACTTCCATCTCGACGCCGCGCCGATGAGCTGAGTTCCGCAAGAGTATTCGCTTGTTCAATGGCGTCCCGTTTGTCTGTTTCACATTTTCGCCTCCACGCGGCGCCGGTTTTTGGCGGCACTCTTGGATTGACAACAGCTCCGCTTTTCCTGTTTTTCACGTCTTTTCCGCTGAGCGGCGTCGGGCCAAAGTGTGTTTGTGTGTGCGTGTGTGTGTCTGTGTGTGGGGGTGGGGGGGGGGGGAGACAACAACCCTCTAGTCGTGGCGTCTGCAGCCTCATCGATCGTGCACTTTGTCTTCTCCGTACGAGATCTCGCTGGAGCATCTGTCCCGGCCCCCTGTCGTCCCGCACAGCTGGGTCTTTCGCCAGAAAGAAGGGGAACCTCTGATCGAAAACTATCGAAACACCTAAAGGACGCCATGTTAAGACTAGAGGACGCCACGTTGAGACGAAAGGATGCCACGTTAAGAGATTGCCACGTTACGAGAGGACGCCATCTTACTCTGAGTCCATCTTAGCAATAGAGGACGCCATCTTGGGACTAGAGGACGCCATCTTGGGACTAGAGGACGCCATCTTAGGACTAAGAAACGCCATCTTAAGTCCACAAAAATCGGTCGGGGCGCAGGTTTACTATGCTGCATAAATTTCCGTAGAACTACGGCCACAGCTGAAGAAACGTCCACGTGCCTCTGCCAGATGACGATGTCGCGTGCGCATGAAGCGAATGCCCGCGGCTCGGAGTCCGGTACAGGAAAATGTGCAGCCCCCTCGCCACCATATCCGAAGGCGTATGCGGAATTGCATGCGATTGCTTTTAACACTTTGCTGAGTCGCGCGAGAGAGTAGCGTGAACTGCTCGTGTGGCAGAGTGCGCGAGTTTAACCGCTCGGCCGCTGTCAAGAGCGATGATCGAAGATTGCGGAATCACGGCTCCCGGAGCGGCGTCTATCGCCACCATTTGCTCTGATTGGCTCTGATTGAAGGATAGTGGGTAGATCTCAAGGCAGCTTGCTTCGAACTCTACCCACACCGGACAGAGGCATATTATTTTTATTTCTTCTTCTCTGGCCTCAAAGCAATTATGTCCTTTAATCGGAGCCAATCAGCAACTCGGCGTTCTGACGTCACCACAACCCTTGCAAACGAAGCAGACGAACTTGCGCTCCGTATACTCTGTGTCCGTGCGCAGCGCGAGATACGATAGCAATGAAGCCAATCAAACCGCGGCAAAAAGTGCAGCGTCACGGTGTTTGTTGTCTTTGCGCGTTGGCCATCGCCGGCTAAACCAATCACATAGAAAAATGTGTGCCGTGATCCCGCACTTTTTTTGTCTGGGATTGGCTTTATTGGATTGTAGCGTGGGCTTTGCTTGGACTTAAAGCGAACCGGTGTGTAGAGTCAGTCTTGTACAATAAATGAGTTAGGCTCCCACTAGGACTCGTCAAATAAGGTTGGAGGCGCAAGTTCTCGGAGTGCGGCGATTGGACTTCGGCGACAAAAACGCGGCGACATCGTCACCAGAGACCGATCGGTGCACTTTGTAAGCTTCGGCCTTAACTTTCTGTGTGACGAATGTACAGGGCCCCTAGGCATTTTTGTTTGTTTTGAGTCTCTTTAAAGTGTATTATCATACGACGCGCAATCCCTGAAGAAAAACCAAAATCCATCGTCGTATTTTCATCTCGCTCTAGGGATAGAAATTTCCCGACGCTAAACGCGCTCTCACGCTTCTATTTTTATCTTCTCGAGACCGCCGTTTTCCGCCGACAGTGGCGCTTCGATTGAAACTCTTCATATCCTAATCTGTTGCACTTTGAAGCCAAAGAACGGGTGAATGATAAGCCGATTACTGATGCCGCTGGCAAATTAGTCGGAGAAATTGCTCCCCTTTTATTTTGGTTCTCCCGTTCCCTCCATAATTTCTAGGCAGAGTCGCTATTTTTTTCTAATTCCCACAAGTACTTTTTCCCCGAGCTGTCTTCATCAGTTACTGCAAGATTTTTGTTTCGTGATACTTGCGCCAGGCTCATTCGCGTTAGCAAGCGCTCACTAACGCTAATAGCATCTGCCTCTGATTTTTGTATTTTTATTACTGTTTTGTCCGGAAGTAACTAAGTTTGGAGATTGCGCAACACACGGAATTTTGATGAGCTGCATGTACCCTTCGGTGTGGTAACAGGAAGTTACTATAGATGAGGCGTTACGCAAGTGGTTCCTTGCGGCAGGCGCTTGGCGACGAAGATTAAGGGTGATTGTAGAGCCCTGGCGGAGCACGTACTAGGCTATTATGCGTCGCTATAAGTAAACGAGGGTGGCGATTAGTATATGTTATGCTGAGTCCTTAACGTATGCAAGGATTTGTGTTTTCCAACGTTCCGTTGATAAAGAGTTCGTTTCCCATCCCTGCTGCCTTAATGTGAATTGTGGGGTGGGGGTCGGGCGACTTCATCATGTACCATCAGACATCAGCTACACCAGCTGCTCCTCTCACGTCAGCATTTTGGCCTTTGCGAGGTTCTGGTTGGAGGCTTTTCGGGACAGCGGCATGAACTTCCTTGCTAGTCAAGGTCTTGTGGTGCATTGGTGCTAGCTGGTTGACAATCGCATTGAAGCGTTGAAGTTTACGGCTTTCAAGTTCACGACAAAATTCGTGTCGGCTCACGCCGTCATAGCATGAGCTCGCCGGAAACTTCGAACAGAACCAACTGGGGGCATTGCTCTTCGCAATTTAGATTGAGCGACGATAAAAAAACTTGGCCTATCCCAATCGACTCCCGGAAGCAGACCCTGCACCGCTGGCAAGCGGGGCAGATCGCACCGCTCAAGAGTACCGTCAGCGCGCCGATGTCGCACGTCTCTGAGATCGCAGACTCATAGCCACGTGTTTTAAATCTGTTTTCGAGGGTCGCGATTTTTTTTTTTTTATCGCGCTGACAAACGTGAACGGAGCATCGACTGCGTCGGAACAATCGCCGTTAGCGTAGTTAAGCTCAGCAGGCCGGGGTAAACCTTGCTCCACTGACGCTCTACCCTTGAGTTTACGCCGCGCTCTTGAAACGGCCGCTTGCTTTTTGTGGTTCCAATCGCGAAATTCACGCATTTTTGAGTGCTATCTATCGCAAACGGAATCGAAGAAACGTAGAAAGTGCCGCTGTCCCGAGCGACAACCTTTCGAAGATGCCCGATATTGGCGTAAACTGCGATTTTTCGAGCCACCGTGAATCAGTCCGACATATATTGTTTGCTAACTTCTCGTCCGAATACTCTTTCATCTTAGAGCGCAGCCCTAGGGCGCCCGTTTCCGGCTTGAACGGCGTCGGCGTAGCCGTCGGCGTAACCGCGCAGTGCATTATAGGTAAAATTTCCCCGCTAAACTTAACGGAAAATTTTCCCCGCTAAATCTAGCTAAAAATTTCCCGCTAAATCTAGCGGAAAAAAATTACTCGCTTTATTTAGCGGGAAAATTTCCCCGCTAAATTTAGCGGAAAAATTTCCCCGCTTAATCTAGCGGAAAAATTTCCCCGCTAAATGTAGCAGAAAAAATTTCCACGCTAAATCTAGCGGAAAATTTTCCCGCTAAATTTAGCGAAAAAATCTCCCCGCTAACTATAGCAGAAATTTTTCCCCGCTATATTTAGCGGAAAATTTTCGCGCTAAATCTAGCGGAAAATTTTCCCGCTAAATCTAGCGGAAAAATTTCCCTGCTATATTTAGCGGCAAAAAATTCACCGCTACATCTAGCGGAAAGATTTTCCCTAAATCAAAGGAGAGGAGGAGGGGCATAGTCTTTTCTCTGTACCTCCTCCTCCTCCTCAAGAGCTGCGCTCTAATTCGGCGTTACAGGGAGTTGTAAACGACTTTCATTTTTTTACTCGTAAAATCAATAAGCCATTCAAAAATATAAAAAAATTGACAATTTAAAGAAACAAACTTGATTTATCAACCCACATTTTCCCTCGTGGTGAAACGAAGTATACTGCGAGATCTTAGATTCGTAGACACCATCGATAACACTGCGGCAAAGCTCAACTCAAGCCATCTTCCTCCTCTGTCAATTGGGCGAAACAAGCGATAGGACGTGAACACCGGGAGTGTAAGAAACTTAAGAAAGAAATAGAAAGAGAAAAAAAAAGAAAGAAAAGAAAATTGAAAGAAAGTTAGAACTTTTAACGACGAAGAAGATATATATGAAAAAGGGGGGGGGTAAAAGAGAAATGAAAATATGTGACAAGATATAAGGGAACTATGAATTTTTTTGCAGAATGTAGCTGACAGGCGCTGCGCGCACTCTGCCGTCATTAAAAACTCAGTTTGACGAAAACACGCTTGATTGGAAGAATCTAGAAGACGTGATAAAGAGATAAGTTAAATGACACGGCAAGGATAAAAAAAAAAAAAGATTGCCAAATGACAAGGGGCTGAAGGAGAGAGACGAAGGCACTCTCGACTTCCTGATCAAACTGGAATCAGAAATTACGTGAAACAGCTGAGGAAACCAGACCTAAATATATAATGGTAGTGCGCACCAAATAATTGCAACATCAAAAATCATTCACCGCTCAATATCTCTCTAATCGTTTTATATTAACTTTTGGTGAGGGACAGTTAATTTTTTCTTGATCCCGTTGCCGCAACAAAGAGGCTTCTCAGCATTGCGACTCAAACGAATCAAAAGCACTGAAATATATTTATGGTTGTGTTTTGAATTTCAAGTCACGCTCTCGTATTGTCATTAACATGTCTGAATGAGCACTGCT
This sequence comes from Ixodes ricinus, assembly GCA_037355805.1. Classification (NCBI taxonomy): domain Eukaryota; kingdom Metazoa; phylum Arthropoda; class Arachnida; order Ixodida; family Ixodidae; genus Ixodes; species Ixodes ricinus. The sequence goes on along the minus strand of JAZHYW010012728.1, from coordinate 16,527 downwards.
AAAGTCACTAGATGCAGTGACTCTGGTCACTGTCACGGAGCATCAATATTAAGAGGTTCTTGCCGACGGAATTATGAAACCATAACTGCCAAATGCTGCCGCAATTATCTGTTTGCTGTTGTACAATCTTGGGTAAAGACGAACAACTTACATCATCGCCAGCCATCGGGAGAGATGAATAAAAAACCGTTGTTTTAGAAAAAAATGTAGAGCCCATTTACTTTACGTTGAGATTGAGGACCAGCAAAGCTGTTATCTATATGATAACTTTACGACAATGTTATAACTACTTTACAATAACTATACGACATGAAACGTATTACATATGATTACAATGAAGACATGTACAGTGGGCACGGAATGAAACCCGAACGCCGGAACGCGTGGCCATCGAGACAGGCTGCTCCACCTGGCGGACCCTTGAGAACTAATGAAAATGCGCCCGGGGTTCGAGGGTGCGGGTCCTACTAAGATGTGCTCGACCTCGCGCGGCGCGCCTGGGACTTCCGCGTTTCGCCGGTGGCGCGCTGTAAGCGCCGTCACTCGGGGTGTTTTCGTGTCGCCGCACTCAAGGTGTTTTCGCGTCCCGCCCGGTCGTGTCGCCGCACTCAGGGTGTTTTCGTGTCCGCCCGGTCGACACCTGCGGCTTGCGCGCGGCGCGAAAAGGTCGATGCTAGGAGCAGCAGCAAGCTGCTTGCGCGCACGCCAGCGGAGCACGCTTATGGAGTCTCCTCCTCCTGGCGTGCGCAGTTTTTATTGTTTGTTATACGTAGCGTAAATTTATAATTAGCAGTACTTATAGCAAAACACCACGACATACGAGACAGAGCCACGAGGCACACGCGGTTTCTGAGAAATAGTGAGACGTCACAGACGCGAAATAAAATTCGTTTATTGGCACAAGCGTACTCCTTATGAAAAAAAATGCTGCAACAGACCACGACGCGGATGCCCCGGCGCCGCAGCAGCAGCTCCAGCAACAGCCTGGGCCCGCTAAATAAATGACCCTGTCCGAACAGGACGTATCGCAAAGAGCTATAGTCATTTTAAGCGGCCGCCCATTATCCACGATAAACAGGATCGTGCAGGCGTTCCATTAAGAGCAGCGGACCTCCTAGTACTTCGTGAAGTCGCCTCCAGCAGCTAGGACGAAAGCCATTCAACGAGGCATACTTTCAAAGAGGCTGGTTACCAGGTCCGAAGCGCGCAGCCGCTCCCACTCAGCTTCGACCGCAGCCCACAAGTCGTCCGCCGAACGCCGATGGAGAGGCCGGTGGGAAAGGCTCTTCTTTATGGCCCCCCAGACATTTTCAATGATGTTCATGTCTGGTCCTTGGGGGGCCACTCAAGAACCATTACCCCCCGGTCTTCCAACAGCTCTGTCACAGACCGTGCCATGTGGATTGGGCTGCGGCCTTGCTGGAGGTAGAAGCAGCCGTCGCTGAACGGGCCGTCCATAACGTACGGCAGAAGAACGCTCTCGACGACGTCCATGTAAGTGGCGGCGTTGAAGCGGCCATCAAGGCGCACCAGGGGACCCAGTCCGTCCTCGGAGAGCGCGCCCCACACGCTCACGGTGCAGCGGCCGCTACTGGCGACGCGCTGGAAATTGGCCGGGTCGAACTTGAAGAATTTGTAAATTATTTCATCAGCGCTTGTATAAGTTACATGAAGTAGCGCGCCCAGCGCAAATACTTTCGGAAAAACTGGTGCTCAGTAGTAATTGTGTTTGTCAAATATATCTAAAATAAAAGCACGTGCTGGATTCTCCACTTTTAAGACAGTGTAAACTGAAAAATCAATCGCCTAGCATTCTTAACGAAATGGTGCAACTCTTCGATGATTAGCCAAACACTTACCTGGTCCGGTCGGCTCGCCAGATCCGCTGACGCTTGTCCCAGCGCGTCGTGAAGGCAGATTCATCGGTGAACACTACGTTCTGCCAGTCTGCCACTGTCCACGATGAATATTCTTGAGCGAACAGCAGCCGCTTGTGCCTGTTGTCAGCCAAAAGCATCGGCTTTCTAGCAGGCACGCGGCTGCGCAGGCCAGGCTTCGTGCAGCCGCTCACGTATCGTCGTAACGCTGACTCTGAGGTCCAGTTCCTTGCGTATTTCTTTAGCCGTCAGTGTTGTGTCGTCCACTGCAGCAGCCACCGATCATTCGGTCTTCATCGTCCGTCGTCACCTTTGGTCTTGAGCCACGCGGAAGGTTTTCGATACGCTGTTCGTAACGGAACGCTTGCATAATCCTATTGACAGTCGACTCTGGGCGGCCGATTAACCTGGCTATAGCTCTTTGCGATAGGCCCTGCTCAGACAGGGTGATGAAGTTATTCCGCTGCGGAATTGATACGCCTGGCATATCGGTGGTTACCAAAAAGAGCTTCAGCGAGCAATTCCTCGCTTTTTATAAGAATCCATTGATATCCTTGCACGAAAACATGCGCATCGCTTATCAAAACCGAGGCATCCGCGTCGCGGTTTGTTGCAGCATTTTTAATTTTTTTTTTCGAATTCGAAAGAGTATGGTTGTGCCGATAAACGAATTTTATTTCACGTCTATGACGTTTCCCTATTTCTCGAGAAACCGCGTATGCCACGTTTATCACCGGAGCCTCCGCGTAATTCCGGTGACACGTCATTGAGCACTACGGGTCTTCTGTGCACGAAATGTTTCAACTTTCATTTCGCCCTTGCAGTACACAAAGCAATAATTAATGATAGCACTGAACAGATATGGCTGGGCATCTGATACACAAAAACGATAATTAATGGGAGCGCTGGACAGATCGGACCAGAATCTGCACAGAGTGGCGTATTCGTCAAAGCTCAAGGTGCTACAATTAACGAAAATGTTTGCTGAGTGCGCGAGTTGCTAGACCTGCATTATGGCATTCTTAGCGACGCATACGAGCCTGAAGAACAAGGGAGGTTAATGGACGAGCTTTCCGGAGTGGACGTATAGATGTGTTCATGTATTATATATTAAATATTTGTAGTAGCAACCTTCAGTTGGGAGTCAGCACTTGTCATGTGTCCCAACTTGTTCTTTTGTTTCGTATGTCGCGCTGTTTTGCTATAAGTACTGCTAATTATAAAATTACGATACATATAACAAACAATAAAACTGCGCTACGTTTGTTATACGATACGTATGACAAACAATAAAACTTGGATTGCAGTCCAAATTTCGCCTAGCATTATCCAAACAAAGACCCTCTTTAATTGCGACCTGAGATTGTCGGCACAGGTGCGAGCTCTCCGAGAAACAGCTCGCTCGAGACGAGTCGCAGGTGTACGAAGTCTGGGTCGGCACAGCGGTACAACGTCTGGCCTCCTTCCTAGGTTTTGGATCACCAGAGCAGCGGGTAACGCTCGCGTCGGCTGATGACGTACCCATGAGCCGTGCAATATTACGGGCGCAGCCGCAGACGCATTCGAATATGTGTTAAACTTCACTGCGTGAGTCGTCCTACTACTTCAAGCCAACCACCACCAGGCTCGTGCTGCAACGGACTGTGACTCAGCTGTGCCGGCTGGGTGTACTGTGTGCGCTAAGGCGAGAGATACAGTTAGCAGCCGGCATTGGATGCCAGCAAACAATGACTCAAGAAATCCCTAACTAAGGACTTGCGGCAGGAGATGCTCTGACTCTACTCCTGGCACGCCACCTGGTTCGAGTCCCCGACTACGCAACACTTCTCAGAAGAGAGAAGAGGACGCACGGAAAAATTGTTTGGAGAATCGGAAGGAACCTTTGTCAGCAAAGCATAATAACAATGCCCCAGCATCTCTCATCCTAATGCTCTCAGAAAAAAAAATGCGTTCGGACTTGGATTTTTTTTTTTTTGGGGGGGGGGGGGGAGTATTTTTCAAGAAATGTAACGACATACATTTTAGCCTGATTGTATCGCGATACAAAGAAACATTCCAAATGTATTTCGATACTGCAATACAGATACTGGTGAAAATATGTATCGCGGTACAGAAATACAGATACGAAATGTATTTCTAGAATACTATCGCGATACATTTGTATCGCGATACTGCCCAACCCTGAATTACAGTCATTAATGCCATAAAAAAAAAAAAACACTCATGCATGAGTTTTTGTAAAACACTGTATGAATATATTCGAAGACACAGTTCTTGAATTCATGAGTCTTTCCCTCAAATATGTCATATGTTCAGTAAAAAAACACACAAAAACACTTATTAGTAGAAAGAAAACAGTCAATCAACGGGTCGAAGACAACGAAACTTCACGCAATAAATGCAGTCGTCATTTGGCATGTCCAGCGATTGCAACAAAAAGTTGCAATCGCTACAATAAAAAGAAAATAACGACATGGGAAAAAAGTCACTATCTAGCCACATCGGAGAACATGTTTCTCAGAGAGGTCTTCAACATTTTGTTTGAGGTAATGGCAAGCAGAGCAGCTGGAACGTCGTTAAAAACTTTTGGCACATAAAAAGAACGCATGCTTTCGCCATAGTGAGTTCTCACTCGAGGAGATTGAAAACGCAGAACAGATCTAAGTTCGCGAGATGGACTGGCCGAGACCTTAAACTCACTCTCCCAGAAGTGTCGCCAAATTACCGTTTAAGAAAGAGTGAGTGAAAACACGGTAACTTAAGCGAAGCAAACAAGCTCGCACTAGATGAAATGTGTGTGTTGTATGCTACACTCTTCAGAATTCCCTTTAACGTACGATCAATTCTTGAGTGCCAAAAGAGTGGACAGTTAAAAAATACGCTTATGCCATACCTTAGTGTACTATAGGCTAACGCGTGCATAATGTTCTTTCTAATTGACAAAGGTAGAAGTGATTTGATATTGTAATGTAGACAAGAGACAGTTCTCAATCGTTGGCATATATATGACATGTGAGAGTTCCATGAGAGATCAATGTCAAAGTGAAGGCCTAAATACTTTACGGAGCTTACATATTCAATAATAATAATAATAATAATAATAATAATAATAATAATAAAATAATAATAATAATAATAATAATGATAAAATAATAATAATAATAATAATCAATCAATCAATCAATCAATCAATGTTTATTAGAGTGTCCAGGAACAACCTCGCGGTTTTGGTGCTGGCACACTTGTAGCTACCAATTAACAAAAACACAAAAAACACAATTTTATACAAGACCCAACAAATGCAGAAGGGTAACAAAGATAGGAATTCTGCTGGGGAAAATCAGGTGTTCGAAGGGAAGTTGAAGCGCGTAAAGTAAATGCGAAGCAGCGAGACATCTGCAACGCACGCATATGGTAAAAACAATAAATTTCACACAGTCGGACATTCAGCACTTTTCACTCCTGCTCAAGCATGAACAGGTTTACAATAAATTGATTGAAAGCCCCATAGCACGAGTCAAATATATCAAGTACTTCCGAGTGACGATTATAACATTCAGCCAACCTGAGGAGTGGGACTAGTTGATTAAAAGCTCGAGAGATATAAAAAGAAGATTGAAGACGTGTACGTACGCGTGGAACTCTAAGACTCACTTGAGACAAGAGGTATGGTGAATCAATTAGGCCGTGCGTGACCTTAAACAGAAACAACAAATCGGCTTTCTCCCGACGCCGGTGCAGGCTAAGAAATTTAACAAGTTTTAGCGCATCTTCATAATTCTTACCAGGCACATCCTCCTTAAGATAGCGATGCTTCATGATAGAAATAAACTTCTTTTGAACTCGCTCAATCGACACAGAATTGGTTTGGGAAATTCCATTCCACACAACTGAAGCGTACTCCAGCTGTGACCTTGCCAATGAACAGTACAATGTGAGAAATGCAGGCGGGTTTTCGAACTCTTTCGTAACACGACATGCGGCACCCAAAGTGCGGAGAGACGAGATGACCACCCTGGTTACATGACCATCGAACCTCAAACTTGAGTCAAAGGTGACACCGAGATCTTTCATTTCATTGACACGAGACAGGATTTCGCCGTGGATATTATATAAACAAGAGGTATTTTGCGTCTTACGAGAAAAAGTCATGACCTTTGTTTTAGAACGGTTTAAACAAAGATCATTATCTAAGCACCACTGGAAGAAGGAACATGCGTCTTCCTGGAGCTTAGTGCAATCCTGTGGCGTCACTATTTCCTTGTAGATTTTTATATCATCCGCGTATTGAAGAAACATAGAATTTAAAATAACACGAGAAACATCATTTACGAAAATTGAAAACAAAAGGGGACCTAGGACCGATCCCTGAGGAACACCAGAGCATGTCTTGTACAACGAAGATGACGAATTGTTGACACGTACGTATGCGTTTCTGTTGCACAAATAACTCTTCAGCCACTCAAATAATGAACCACACACACCGTAAGTGGAAAGCTTGGACAATAGCATCATATGATTAACAACATCAAAAGCCTTACTAAGGTCAAAGTAAATAACGTCTAGCTGACCCCTGTTACAGACCACCCGAGCTGCGGTCGACATAAAAGTTACAAGATTAGTGGTTGTTGATCTGCCAGAGATGAAGCCGTGTTGATTATGAATTATTACGTTGCGAAACTTGAAAGATAGAAATTGATGAACTACCATTTCAAAAAGCTTAGAAAATGAAGAAAGAAGGGAAATAGGCCGGTAGTTAAGAACATCACCACTAGTTCCCGACTTCAAGACCGGAACCACAACGGCGGTTTTCCACATTATGGGGAATATTCCAGAACTTAAAGAGTTATTAAATATTGTGGTTAGTATGGGTGTGAACAGTTCATGAAAAGATTTGACAATTGCTGTGGGTATTCCGTCATGACCAGAAGATAATGTGCCTTTCATTTTCTTAATGCAAAGCTCGACACATTCTTCGTCGACATGAATGCTATTTACCATTTCGCTGAACTCAGACGGGTTGAGCGATGCGGTGCATGTGGAGTCTGTACTATCCCTATAAACTGAGCTAAAATAATCAGCAAATAACTCGGCCACGCCCCTCCTATCTCGTCCTATGTCCAAAGGAGTGTCGGACCTAATATTCTTTCCACATCGCGATCTAGCGTATCTCCAGAATTTCTTCGGATTTTTAACCAAATCCGATTCTACTTGAGCATGGTGGGTTTTGCGATCGCGCTTTAAAAGCTTCTTACACTGTTTTCGACAACTCTTGAATTCTGCTTCCCACTCAGGAAGACCGCTTTTCTTAAACCTTTTATGAAATAAGTTTTTCTTTTTCAGTAGCATCCTTAATTCACGAGAAAACCAGCTAGGAAAAGAAGATCTATTGTGAGCTCTAAGAGGGATGTAGGTATCCATAGCCTCCTGTACAATCCTCGTGAACACAAAAACTTGCTCATTGACATCAGTGGATTCCAAAACATGTGACCAGTCAACAGCCGAGAGGTGGTGGTACATTCCGACGTAGTCCCCTGCCGAGAAGTTATACGACGCTTGCGGCGGAGAGGCATCAGAGTGACTGTGAGTTGGATAATTAAAAATAGAGATCACTACATCAAGCGCGGGGTGGTACATATCCTCAGGAACCATTGGCATTTCACTCCGAGTCACACGTACACTGTCCGTATTTGAAAAACATAAATCTAAAGCATTACCTTGCTTATTAAGAACATTGTTGAGCTGCTTCAGATCCAAAAAAGAAGAGAAGTCTAAAAGATGGTTGCATTTCTGCTTACAATAAAAGTTGTCACTCAAAACGTTTAGATCAGTCCAGTTGATGCCTGGGGCGTTAAAGTCCCCCAAAATAATAAGATTGCACCCCTGTAACTCGTTGAGTTGTTCTAAGCCAACGAGACAACGCTGAAAATCATCAGGCGGCGTTTGGGGAGGGAGATAGAACAGGCCAATAAGAATACGTTCTTTCTTTGCATACTCAATTTCGACGAACAAGCTCTCAGGAAAGTTTTCTAAATCTTGACGCCTCCTTGAGCTGTAACGCCTGTCGACCGCGATCAACACACCGCCTCCCGCTCCAGCTCCTTGAAACAAGTCACGGTCGCGCCGGTACACAACAAAACCAGGCGGAAAGTAATCGGACGACCCGATCCCAAGCAGCACCACAAAGTGACTTTCGATCGGCCGACGGTTGGCCAGTGTCTGGACAGCTTGGCCACTTTTAGTTCTTGGCCACCGGAGACATAAACAAGGCCGGCAAGAGTCCGGCCACAAACTAGCTGTTTTTAGCTTGGCCGCCGGAGACATAAACACTGCCGGCAAGCGCCTGGCCAGAAGTGTTGATTTTCAACTTGGCCGCCGTAGATATAAACGCGCTTGGCAAGTGTTTGGCCAGCAGTGCTGATTTTCAGCTTGGCCGCCGTGAACATAAACACGGCCGGCAAGTGCTCGGCCAAAAGTGTTGATTTTCAGCTTGGCCGCCGGGGACATTAACACGGCCGGCAAGTGTTTGGCCAGAAGTGCTGATTTTCAGCTTGGCCGCCGGAGACATAAACACGGTCGGCAAGGGTTTGGCCAGAAGTGCTGATTTTCAGCTTGGCCGCCGTAAACATAAACACGGCCGGCAAGTGCTCGGCCAAAAGTGTTGATTTTCAGCCTGGCCGCCGGGGACATAAACACGGCCGGCAAGTGTTTGGCCAGAAGTGCTGATTTTCAGCTTGGCCGCCGTGAACATAAACACGGCCGGCAAGTCCTCGGCCAAAAGTGTTGATTTTGAGCTTGGCCGCCGGGGACATAAACACGGCCGGCAAGTGTTTGGCCAGAAGTGCTGATTTTCAACTTGGCCGCCGGGGACATAAACACGGTCGGCAAGTGTTCGGCCAGAAGTACTGATTTTCAGCTTGGCCACCAGACATAAACGGGATCGCCAAATGGCTGGCCGGCAGTGCTGATTTTCAGCTTGGCCGCCGAAGACATAATCATGGCCGGCAAGTGTATGGCCAGAAGTGTTGATATTCAGTTTCGCCGCAGGGACTCCCATAATCTGAACTTTCATCGCGTTGACGAAACTTTGGCATGACGACGGGCAGCGAGGAAAGCATCATGAGCGAGTGGTTGGCAGAATTGTAGTGCGTGCATCGCACGAACGCTGTTAGCGCAAGCAAATGATCACCATTTTCAGTTTTTTTTTCGTTAGACTTGAAAGGCTATTGTCTTAACTAGCACTGTCGTGTGATATGTTCATTTGGAACATTACCAAAAGTGCTAAAATATTGTGCCGTCGTTGTTCTTTGAAAATAAAATGCGAAAACAGCGCCGATGTCATCTTCGCGCTAACAATATCGCTCTGTCGCTGCGCGGCACTCTTAGCGCCAATACCACATCCGCGATTTTTCGGTTAGTGCTCCACATATTTACTCCCCGACTGCATTCTAAGAAAAAAAGTTGTAGTCGGGTGCATCGGGCGCACATGCACCCTTTTTTTGAAAGACTAACCCTCCGTTACCCAGCCAGTGATTTGTACACCGACCATGAGCCCCCTCCTCTACCTTAAAATCCTATAGGTGTATCAATGCACCCAGCTTAGTACACCGCCACGCTAGCCACGCGCGCCCCGATCAGCTTGTGCTTGGATCGGATAAGATTGAATATTTCGGGCTTTTAGGGGCAAAGCTCCTTAGGGTCTAGCCTTGTCCATTCGTCCGGCGTCCGTGCTCACATCGCCTGCCATCCCATCTGTCTTCTTAAAAAAAAATGTTTGCGCAGTCGACAGGATTCAAACCTGTAGGGGAGACCCCAATGGATTTCTAGTCTATCACCTTAACCACTCGGCCACGACTGCGGGACGAGTAGGGGGCTCTGAGATGTAGTAACTCAAGAGCTGAGGATGTCATGGATGAAACGTTGCATGTAGCCGCTCAACGTCTATACAGGAGAGGGCGCTGCGGTCATATGCGTATATAATCGCGTTAAACTTTGCATGCATTGGCTTAACGTTTATAGACGAGAGGGCGCTGCGGTCAAATGCTCAAATGCGTATATAACCACGTTCCATACCACACATTCTCTTTCTGACATGGACCGTTGACTTAAGCGGTGGAGGTGCGTTCCCACGGCTTCTAGCGGATCCAAGCTGATCCACTAGAAGAACCACTGGCTCTGCATTTCACCAACCATAAAGCAGTAATAATGAAGTCGAAACGCAACCCGGAACTCAGCACTACCTATGAGCAATAAAAAAATCTGCACCATCAGCACTACTTATGAACAATAAAATCAGTATCTTTGCCCCAATCAACATCATTCACCACGTGGAGATGTTGTGATTTTGTTTTTTGGAGGAGCCTAAACATGACGTCTCTCATATATTCATTAAGCTTAAGCTAGTGTCAATAACGTTTTAAATAGGTGCTAGGGTAAATATTTCCTGAGCCAACGAAAGCTAATAGCTTCGGCTAAAACCGCGACAAAAACGTTCAAAATTGAACTACACGTTAAAGAAAAGGAAAATTAACAAGGCGACCTAGATGGGCAGATCGCTGGTTTTGCTCTTGGCAACGTGGTTGTTGGCGGGTGGCGGGCAGCGCTGTGACGCTCTTGACGCTATCGTGGTGATTGACGCCAGTGAGGCTCGGTGTACTAGAGTGAACTAAATGCTCACATTCAAGTCGCAACGATGAACTGCCGGCGCTCGTAGACTGCCAACAGGCGCCAAAAAGGTTGCGATGCTGCGCGGGCCGTTGCTGACAGGCGCTGCTGCGTAGAGTACGCCTAGCACGAGAACGTTTTCGCGTTCGCACAGCAAAGGATTCTCAACAATAAAGCAGCGTCCTGCATCAACAGCAAGCTAACGCTGCTGGAGACTCCCACGCTCAAATTTTAGCAGATCGAATGTGGTTAGTCAACGTAGTCGCGGTCAACGCAGTCACGGTTAATTCTTCATTTTATATGATAATGTGGGTTATATGGCGCAAAATTTAGGATCTTCAGGCTTCCCGTTTTTGGGGCCATTTTTGGGCTCGAGAGTTCCTTTGGAAGTATGGAGCTGTCCTGTTCACTCGGTATTGACAGCAGAGTAGACGCTATGCTTGTTTCAGGCCAATCGTGTCTCCTGGTAGGATCACGTGACTACAGTCTTCAAGAGAAAGAGATAAGGCAGAGCACGGCACCTGCCTGAAGGCGAAGGCCACGGATAACATCCACTGCACTATCAACTTTGGGTCGAACTTTCAAGAGGATATAGGTCACAAAGCCTCTCGTTATGTTCATTGTTGGGATGCCCCTGAAGATAAGCTTTTGTGAGCGCAACCCCCTTTTAACCTTGAAGGAGCTGTTACTTTCCTATTCCTTCTCTTTTTTCCCTTCTCTTCCTAAGCTGAAAGTATGGAAGAATGTGCGAACTCGCCGGACCAATCAACCGGAGACTTTTTTATTACTTGACTCCGCTCTCTGGGCGCGGGTAACGTCAGGAGCGCGATCACGTAGTAAAGGTTTCCCGGATGACGCAGTAGCTTTTTCCGATCCCCGGGATGCCTGCTTCGTGGCCTAGTTTCTTGTGTGCTATGCTACGACCTACGGGGCTGCCGTAGATTTCGTCCGCGGCAACGTATCCAAGGCTACCAGTATTTGAAAAGTCGTACGCGTATATCGGCAACAAGCGATTTCTTCAAAGAAGCCTAAGAAATTATTGTGACGCGTTTAGTGTTCGTTCGGCAAATGACGAGCAGAAAGGGGTCCATTAAGATTCAACACGATGTGGCAGACATCGTCGTCTCGTTTTTGTGTGGTTGATCTGCAGTGCCCATATTGACATATATCTCGGAATACATCGTTCAAGTCCGCGAAGTTTATGGTTAGTGCACTGAACCCGACTTGTTGGAAACGAGTGACCGCTGTTTTACGTGTATTCTTCAAGATTATTTATAGAATCAGGCACTGTCTATTCTCCCCGCAGAGAGGAAAATAATTTCCCCGAAATTCTACCCGCAGTCGCCTCCCAATAGCTGGATGAAATCATGCGACAACTACCGAAAAATACTGACTTTCTTGTTCTCCCGGCATTTCGTGGAAACATGTTTCATAGGTGACTTTTCGTGCATACACGTTTCATGGACACTTTTAGTCGACACTAACATATCACCGACACTCGCTACGCAAATTGCACGCTGCAGGGACATTTTTTTGCGGGTGTGTCGATCACTGGCCGGCAGCCCCGTCCACGCGGCTTCGCGGCGACATTCTGCGACGGCTCAATACAGAAATGTTAACCCGCGTGGCCCACCCTACAAGAAATTTGCGGCGACAATCTGGGGTGACTTCTTACCAAAAAACAAAAAAAAGGCTAATCATAGCTGTTTGTAAAACAATCTGTCAATGATACATCCTTCGATGAACTGATTGCCACCGCCAATGAGAGGCGTCTGCGGGTAGAATTTCGGGGGAATTATTTTTCCAGCTGCCGGGAGAATAGGGCAATGTAACTAAGAATTACCCCTGTTCTTGTTTGCTTTGCAATCTTCTCAGCTGTATAAAAGCTTAGAAATACCTTTTTACATTTCGCAGAGCGCTTGCACGTTTGTACTTTTCTACGGGACATGCTGTGCGTAATAAACTTCTAGGAGATTTGAAAACAAACTTCTGTGTCTGTCTTCCTGCCCGTTTACAAACACCTGCGCGAGTAAATTTTTTTTACGGGTTTCCTTCATGTTTTAAGTAGGTTAATTTAGTTCGGGACATCTTTAATAAGTTTTAGATATCCAACCTTCCACATGGTGCCCATTTAGGGTTAACGAATAATTTGCCTGGGTGCCAGATGCTAGCTTGAGAGCGATTCATTTCAACAAGCATTGGTCAGCGAAGGGAATGCCGCGGCTTTGCTTCTGCTAGAGCAAATGAGCTAGTCCTGCCTTTCGTGGCTTGATCGCGTCTGTTCATTTGCTTGTGCGTGATATATTCAGTTGCAAAGTTCGGAAAGAGCTGATTGTGGCCAGTCATCCTTGACGTCACGACGACTTGGTTGAGGTTTCGGAAAACCTTCTAGTGTATTGTGAGCCAAGCTCTTCAGACCATCTCGATGATACATAAACGAGTGAACTTATGTAGAGCCTTGGACGTCGTCAACTTATGCGGTAGAAAACTGGAGTCGTCGCTTCAGTTGGATTACAAACAATGCTCGAGAAAGAGCGGTATGTGTGTATGTATGCGGGCATATCTTTTTCAAATGACAACCCGCATGCGGATATTTTCTCATACGTAAACAAGACCTTGGGTAAGTGATTTTCAAGTACCGCTAATTATTTGAGCAATTCGTTCATTTTTGTTTTGCTTTAACTTTATTCAATAAAGGTAAAGCAGCCGTTCATTCCAACATTACTTTTAACTTCTTGATGCGCTAGTGGCTCCAATAACGACATTTTTACTGTAATAGCTTGTATTACCCTGTACCAGTTCATCTTGCTGCAAGCTGTACCATTTGAGTTACAATAATAAAAAATATCAACAGTATCAGTAAAAAAATCAAGCTGCTTTGATTTCGGTAAGCATGACGTGAACCCTTCCTTGACCGAAGTGTTTTTCTTGTTTTATTTTGGAATAGTACAAAGAAGTCAATGCACATGTGTTCTTTTTATTATCTAATGGGAGCACATGCAGTGCTTGCAAGCTTCTCAGATTGACAAGCGTCGAATGAAAATATTGAGGTTGAAAATTTGTCGCGATTCTTCTATTTTGGTTTTATTTTAACGCATCCGCTTCCACTACATTCCGGGAGTATCAAACTCCGTACCGGAGGTACACAGTACAAGTTTTTACACATTTAAGGGAGTAACATGGGTGTTGTAGCAACTTACACCCTCGGCTACACACTTTTATCACCCTTTAAATCTAGTAATACACCCTCATAATTTTACCGAAAGGGGTGCTGTTTCGTGTTACACCCTCCATGTAGTGAAGGGTGTAGAAGAGGGTGCTAAATAGATAATACGAAAAGGGTTTGGAAAGCTTCTATACGGCTCTCTTTATAATGTACAGGTTAGATTTCTGCTTGAACAGCAACAATTGTTAGCAGTCTTATTTTTATGTCAGTTGTAATTTACGCAAATAGCTGATAATAAAGTGCCTCTTTTGCATACAAGTTTTATGTTTGCAAACAAAATTTTATATATGAGTTCATATTTAATTTTCTTACAAGTTACTCCGTACTCAGAAATTGAAAACCATGGAGAAATGCTCAATACTAGCATTTTTTACAAATATTTATTGCTGGAAGTGCACAGTAAGAAAATCAGTTAGCCTCGAGTTTATATCTGACAGCATAACATGAAATAAAATAAAGTAAATATTTTCACAAATATTCATGACGTGCTGCTAGAACCTGTCACATGACCATGTCAACCTAGGTAAAATATTCATTTGAGAATAAGATTACATGCACAATAACTCACACACATAAAGAGGCAGAACCCATAATAAACCAGTCCGAGACATCCCGTACAAAAATGGTCTATGGTCGTCTATGAAAAAGTAAATGGCATTCTATCACCTCCTATAGCCCTGTGTGGTCGGCCTTAGAAATCCATAAAAACGGCTACAGCCAGCTATAGAAAAGTCTAGGTCCCTGTGTCTAAAGTCAGGGAACCAATAAATTTTCTTTACCCGCCTATAGAAAATTCTACGGTCCTGAGTCTAAAAACTCAGGGCCACGCTTCAATAATAATAATAATAATAATAATAATAATAATAATAATAATAATAATAATAATAATAATAATAATAATAATAATAATAATAATAATAATATTAACAATCGTATTAATAATATTAATAATAATAATAATATCAATAATAAATAAGTTTGTGTTTATAACTGTCCAGGGACATCCAATTGGTCTCTTGCTGGCGCAGTTCAATAGAAAGCACAAACAGACGCTTGCGCGCGCGCAGGCACATACATACACGCGCGCGCACGCACGTACACACGTATTCACACGCACAAACGCATGCCCGCGCGCAGACACACACGCATGCACAAGCACAGACGCACACACGCATGCACGCGGACGCATCCACGCGCGCTCGCACACAGACACGCAAACAAATACAACGGAGGAAACGTTGCTTGAGTTAGTTTCGGTTTCGGTTCACACAAAAAAGAAAACCTAAAGTTTAAATAAAACCTAAGATTTACTCACTTTTTGTAATGTTGTACATTATTATTGTAGTGACATTCTTATTGTTACTAATATAATAATAATTTGCTCAGCATCGTTTAAAAAAAGAAAAAGAGACTCTTGAAGACCGCGCAAGACCATCGCTATTGCAATCAGCTTCCGTTGAGCTCGGTTGAATGGTCGTTGGAGTTCAGGAGGATTCGGAAACCTCCTTTCTTTTTACGTTTTAGCCGTTTTAGCGGATATTTTAGATATCTTCCTTACGAATACCGTGTTCAAGAATACCAAGCGATGACTGAGAGCTGGGAGACGCTGCGTCTTGCCAACGCCCGTAAGTTCAGGACGGCATGGACGACTCGTGCAAACGCCGGTAAGCAACTTTCTTTTGTTTCTGCGAAGTGGGCTGCTGTTTCAAACTTTGTCGTGTACCGTGTGCTTGCTAAGCTATGCTTCATTTTAACTATGCTTCTGCCCTGCGTTATTTCGTTATTCGAAAAGAGCGTATCTTCTTCGAAACCTGTGGCTCGCTCCCCAGTGTGAGGAAGATTGCCGTGCGGCGGAACTGTGGGCATGTTCTGGGCGCCGTCCTCCGACACTCCTCCGACGACGCTTTTGCGGAGCGTTCAAGTGCCCTCTGACGGCAGTTCAAGCATTCAGCCGCCGTCCCAAAGTGTTAATCACAGGTCGTGCTAGTTCTGACGTCTTGTCCCAACGGCCGCTCGCCACCGATTTGTTTCGTAAAGCGGGAGCGAGAAAAACGTTACAAGAGCGAGCAGAATGATTTTTTTGCCTAAGCTAATGCCTGTGCCGTAGAGACGCGCGGTCTCTTCGCGTTTGCCGAACCGGCACACTTTCTAAGTTTACGGTTGTGTGATGTAAAACAAAGAAGAGTTTAGATGTCACGTTTTTTAGTAGTGGCGAAAGCCCTTACAAAAAGCAGAGCAGCTAGAAAAACCAAGAACATAAAGAAAGGTAGAAAAAATGAACTTAAACGCCTGAATGAACTTAAACGACCTGAATATTCTATGGAGTTGAAAGACTACCACCGTACCAACTCACCCGGTTATTCTTTCTGTCAAAGAATAATAGCCAAAGTAAGAAATAAATAAATGCCAACTGTTAATTGGTTATAAATTCGTAATTTGTGCAGTGCAGCCCTACCCTACTGTACTCTTTTATGATATGAGGAAATGTGTAAATGTATAGGACAGTTCATAGCAACCATTTATGTCCAACCCATTTTAATTAATCGTTTCTCAAGAGCTCGAAGTTATACAAAAACATGTTCTTCATAAATTAAGCCGCACCACTGAATGTACAGTAGCATGTGACTTGTATGTTCTCAGCAAAAGAAACTTGTATGTATGTTCTCAGCAAAAGAAAAGGATGCATGCAAAATGCGCCAATCATTTTGTTTCCTCTGTTGGAACTTCTTTCAGGTACACACAAAAGGTGGGTGTCTATGT